>DWHP01006823.1:0-11243 GCA_018247895.1 Parnassius honrathi | reverse complement strand
TTTCGAAACAGTTACAAAAAATAATAATTGGGTAACTTTTTGGTGGCTACTAAATAAGATATTTTTAAGACCTTAAAAATAAGGGTATTTTTCATAAATATGTCATATTGGGACGTCATCGTTTTGTCGTCTGGTAAGATTTGACAAACCTTCTTTAGATCTCTGTCAATTACTCAATTAAATTGCCTAAGATTAGTAGACACGTGTATTCAAAACTGTATTTTAGGCAATTATTTCAATTGAGATCCTTAGATGCTCTAGAAAAGTTCATAATTTTCTGTTTTTTACCACCACGTACAGTAGTTAAAATACGAAGCTGTGGGCCACGCGTTGGGATTCAAGCGGAACATGTTTGTATGACCATGTATGTATGTAAACTGCCTTCATGATAAGGAAGAAAACCCTAGAGAAAACCCTAACCCGAGTAACGTCTTGTAATATATATATTAGTAGTGGTATTCATAACGTTGGACTTTTATATGCGGCTTATTTTGAACGTTTTAAATTACGTTTTTAAAAATTTTGTTTACCACTCATTCCACTTAAAATTCTCATGCAGTCGCATGCGCTCGGCAAATCCTGGAACGTAGCATGCGACCGCACCTACCCGCAGCACTAAAAACCATTAAAACTTATATTTGGAGACTACTTTTCTATGAAGAAGTTTGGTATTATAAAATCTATACAAAATTTTTTACATAAAAGTCAGGTTTTAGTTGAAAAGACTTTTGTATTTTTATAACAAAAACAAAAAATACCAAGCTAATGTCAGCAACATGAAAATCACAACTATTTCAATATGTTGTTATGTGTATATGTTACTCGAAATTATTTGCGTAAAAAGATAAATTACATTCACACAAAAACTTAAATTACAATTTTATAATTTTATATTAGAAAAATCCAAAAATCAACACAATAACATTCTGGCGAAAATGGCGTATGAAATAAACGTAGATTATAAATAAATATCCATGGCTTTACTATTTTTATTGCAGTAGTGAATAGAAATTTCATGTTGATATTATAATACCAAGCTTCTTCATAGAGTAGTCTCTAAATATGAGTTTTAATGGTTTAAAGTGCTGTGGGTGTGCGAGGCCGAATTTGACCGCTAGCCACGAGGCCCAGAATTAGAATATCATTGAAACAGTCAGTGTCGAATTAAGAAAAAATGGGCTCAGGATCGTTTTTTGGTCAGAATAAGGGTTACAAACAAATATATAGCACACTTGATGGCAAGTGGATGCTGTAGCATATACACTGATATATCCATCTTCGATTAAAAATCAAAATGCATATACGTTATCGCCCATAAGTACTAACATGGAATGTCTCGGTTCCAGCAAAAAGAATATCCGGTTGTTTACACTCGCAATTCGACACACAGCATTAACTTTTAATTATTCTAAGAGTCCTTCTCAGTCAACGCGCCCCATTTTTGCTGCAACCAAAAATTGCTGCACCTGCACATTGCCGCCTTACCATACTTTGTACGACTTTATGAAGGGATGTGGTGAATGAAGGAAAGAATTGACCTCTTGTTTTTTGTTTCAAATATAATAAATATCTCGTAACTGAATTAATAAAATAAAAGGATTACAAATTACAACAAACGTACATAATTTTAATCAATATTTACATAAAACTACTTTTCTTTAATTTTTTTCTTAACTTATTTTCTTGTTAACATGGCAATGAAACAGATATCACAAGTAAAATGACAAAGGAGATGTATGGAATTATGCTTTTTTTATAGAAGGGGGGAAAACGAGCATACGGTTCACCTGATGTTAAGTGATTACAGCCGCCCATCAACATCCGCAACACCAGGGCAAATGTAGGTGCGTTGCCGACCCTATAAAAAGGAGTAAGCTCTTTTCTTGAAGGTCCCTAGGTCGTTTCGGTCCAGAAAAATCGCCGGAGGTAAACTATTCCACAGAGAAGTCGTACGCGGAGGAAAACTCCTTGTGAAACTGTACTGTACTGTAGTGGACCGCGAAGCGTCCAGATGGTGTGGATGGTATCGGGACGTTTGCCGCGTAGTGCGTTCATAAAATTTGGCGGCTTGGATTAATCCGAACAATTCCTCAGAGCACTCACCGTGGTATATGCGAAAGAAAATGAAAAGAGATACAACATCCCTTGGTAGCGCCAATGAATCGAGCCGATCGGAAAACACTCGGTCTTCGACGATTCGAGCCGCTTCTGCGTTGGATGCGGTCAAGTAGAAGGCGCCCAGCCAAGAGATGGGAACAGTATTCCATGTGCGGCCAAACCTGCGCCTTGTAAAGTTGCAGACGGTGTGCCGGCATGAAATAATGTCCCGCTCTGCTGAGTACGCCAAGCTTTTTAGAGGCCAATTTGGCCTTCTCTTCCAAGTGACCAGGAAACCGCACGTCACTCGATATGTTGACGCCGAGGATTCCGATACTTGCTGAGGCAACAAGAGAAGTGTCTTGAAACTGAGGAGATACGATAAAGGGGTTCTTTTTAGCGGTTAATGCGCAAATTTGTGTCTTCTGAGAGTTAAACTGGACCAGATTTAGTCACCCCCAATCCGTGACTCTGTTAAGCAAAGACTCGGCTTCAGACACAAGTTTGTCCCGGTACTCGGAGACGTTTTCACGAGAAATATTGGCACGGCCGGTGTACAGAGCATCACCAGTGCTTTATACAGCACATATCATTAATATGCAGAAGAAACAGCGTCGGCGATAGCACGCAGCCTTGTGGAACATCGGCATGGTTTTCGAGGCCCTTGTTGTGTCGCGTAAATTGAGCGACTAAACAGCTACAACCCGCAGCCAAGAGCAACGTAAAGCCAGGAGTTCGGGCACATTCACGTGAATCACTTAGATGGCCATCTATCGATATTCCATGGTCGCGCCAATGACCGAAAAATGATGCGGCGATAGAGTTTCGGGTTCAATTCCCGGGTCGAGCCAAAAAATTGTTATGCGGGATCGCATTGTGGATTGTATGCGTGGTTCCCTTTAACCAAACAAGATGGCTGATGTGGCACGCGGTAGTCTCGGACGATGCACTCACTATCACTCAATCTATTATTTAGCCAGTGTCCCGAGATGGGATTCTACTTGAGCTGTTAGGGGAAAGAAAATATAGTAAAGAAAATAAACAGCTCAAGGAAATCTAGGGAGCACTTATGGGGGTGGGGTTCCTTCTGCTGGCGGCCTTGAGGACGAGGCTCCTGGTGTTGTGATACTTCGAAAGAGAGCGGTTGTGCCGCGACGATAACTTGCACTATATAAGGCGGTTACTTCCAGATTGTTTTGTGGCCGATTGCCACAGAGGTGCTATCACAACTAGTGATTCTTCGACTACAATGCAAGAAGGGCGAGCGGCAGCAGTGCTGGCCTTTTTTTTCGCTTACCATCTTCATCCTTCATTTAGGCGGGGCGCCTTTTTTGATTGGCCGAAAATCACGTCACGTTCTAGTCTTCCCTCCCCCCTTTCAGGAATGAAACGCGTGAAACAGAATGCGTGGACAGGACGGAGAGGGACACTGGCAAACAATAACCAACGTTTATTTCCGCGCAACCATATGGCTTGAAAATTTGATCTCCAATTACTCGGTATAAATGACTCTTTAGACTCTTTATATTAGTCTCCCAATTCCCCCCAAAATGACTGGCGGTGAGGACGTTCAGAGACCACTCGATGCGGTTTTCAGCTAAGTTTGATCTAACTTTGTAAACTTTGGCCTTCTTCACGGTGTCTATAAAGCTAGCTCCAGGGCTATCCCTTTTCGGCGTTCCCTTCGGCTGCGATGAAACTACTACAGATTCTATACACAATCCCGTACTAATAGACTCAACGTCTTGCTTTTCAAATCCTCGCATAATCTTTTATCTAAACTAAGTCTAGGCTGGACCCCTCCTCCCTTTTCCGAAAATTGCCAGCCAATAATTCGGGAGGTTCAATAGCGGCGGTGCAACAGGTAGAGGTTGCCGAAACATTGTGAACCGTAGAAACGGAACCAACAATATCGTTACCTAAAACGGTTTCTAATGCGTAAGGTGCGGTACACGAGGAGTTACCCTTGATCTTATTGTGTAACAAAAGATGAGGGAAGACAGATGCCCCGATGAGTATATAAATGTCTCCAGGGACGCAGTAAGTGTCGTCCGCCAAAGCTAAATTATCAAAATTAGTCATTACAGAAGAGTCGACCGAAACGGTTGGCAGGCGTTCAGTGATCTATTTGACCCTTGATCTTATTGTGTAACAAAAGGTGAGGGAAGACAGATGCCCCGATGAGTATATCAATGTCTCCAGGGACGCAGTAAGTGTCGTACGCCAAAGCCAAATTATCAAAATTAGTCATTACAGAAGAGTTGACCGAAACGGTTGGCAGGCGCTCAGTGATACTACTAGTAAATTTATATTAATACTACGATCTAAATGAGAATAAAATTTTAAACTTATCGAACCTTGGACTGTTTTATTGATGCCCCAAATTCCCTTTATTGTGGGGCATGAAGGCGACTTATTCACTAACAATCCTAAACGTTGGCAGCACTGCTGTGTTATGAAATTACTGTGCGATGCCCCGATTCTGATCTGCGTCGAGGAACTAGAAAATTGTTGGTGCAATTGCCCCTTCGAATCCGGCTCGGAGTAACCGGAAAATGGTGGAGCGGTAGGGTGCTAAATTTAAAATCCGGCCCGAATGAACCAGAAAATGGTGTGATGCTAATGGTTCCTGAGTTCGATTCCCTGGTCGGGCCAAAATCAATTAAGCGAGATTTTACTATATGTCGACTGTATGCGTGGTTCTCTATAACCAAAACGAGATGGCGGAAGCGGCACGTGGCTGGGTTTTAGGCAATGCACTTGCTAGGACCTAATTTACTATATCTAGCCGGTAAGGGTAGGAGCGTGAGCTGTTGTAGGGAAGGGGGGCAACGAATGAGAACAGCTCACGCTAGGAAGAATGCACTTACTTAGGCGTTGATCGTCTGGCGACCTTTTACTCAGGCCTGAGGTTGATAGCGCTACATTGCAGCTGCGGTAGTGCACGGTGGTAAGTTGCACTATGCAAAGCGGTCACTATTAGGTTGCTCTGTGGCGCGACTGCCACAGAGGTGCAATCGCATCTAGCGTCGGTCTTCAACTACTGCTCGGCACGGCGGCACATCAATGACTTTCGACGACCGGTGGTGTATTTTTTGACCTTTCACTTTTTGGCAAGCGCGTCTTATTGGTCGCCTAAAATGACGCCACCATATCTGGCCTTCTATTGGACATGCCCATGCAGGAAGGATGCGGAGGTAAAGAGGAGGAAATACTACCAGCTAATATACTCTACAAAATATGCGTTTTGGCGCAAGTAAGGACTTTAAACAAGAAGGACAGTAAAGAGAGAGAGAGAGCAGGATTACTTTTCTTTGGAATAGGAATATTTTCAGAGTTTTTACGAGATGATGTAAAACTACTTGTATAAATGAAGAAGTTAAGTTTATGAAAATATTTAGAATAGAAAGAATCATGTTACAACTGACACAGTCACTTCCCACTGCACTGAAATTAATAAATAGCACCCTCTTCTTAACATCAAAAGCAGAGAATGGTTTAAAACCAAAATAGTAGTTATTGTGAGTGGGAATAGTTGAAAGGTGTTGGTCCCAGTAGTGCTATCTAAGCAGGACGAAGAATAGAAATGTTTATTTAACCGATCAACGTTTATATAGTTTTTCGTTGGAGTATTCTCTAGTTTTTCCACCACCAAATGATTTAAGAAGTTTCCAGACCTTTGCTATATCGCCATTTTTAACTGACTTATGAATACGAAGGCGTTGAGGACCCCTAACACACCTTACTGCGGTGATTGCGGATGTTAAAATACTTTTCCCTACCTATCAAACGCATTCAGCTTACTTTAGCCTTAGCTATCGCTATTTTATTAATAATAGATTTAGTATCGTTAGTAAGCCAAGGTGATGGACGATGTTTAATTTTAATTGCCCGTACAAATGCATGCACATCAAAGATTTTTATAAGGGCAGAAGTAAATATTTAAACCATGTTCACTCAGTCCCAATTTGATCATACATTCTTAATAACAGTATATCATTATGTCTGAACCTAAAATGCTTCTGAAATTTAAGAAAAAAAAGTAGCTACATGTCGCTAGATATCACAATAACAAGTTCATTTCCGTATTCACTATTATAGGCACAATGCTGTATTTTCTGGGATGAAAATTCTTTGAACTTTCGAGGTGCAGAGCCATTCAAGCCACGAGGCCGTAGGTGGTCTATTCTCATAGAAAAAATATCGATGTATAGATATATCAATATTGTTGGCGATATCCATTATTTTAATATATGGATATCATCATCATCATCATTACAGCCCTTCACAAGTCCACTGTTGAACATAGGCCTCCCCCAAGGTACGCCACAAAGCACGGTCCTGAGCCACCTGCATCCATCGACTTCCTGCATGCGTGCATCGTGGATATACCGATATAAAATATAAAGTGTCGAAAATGTATCATCATCATCATCATCGTTACAGCCCTCACAAATCCACTGCTGAATATAGGCCACCTCGAAGGAATTCCACAAAGCACGGCTCTGAACCAACTGCATCCATCAACTACCTGCATGTGTTACCAGGTTGTTACTCCATCTAGGGGGGGGGGTTTGCCGTACACTCGGCCTACCGGTACGAGGCTGCCACTCGAGAAACTTTTTTCCCCGTAGATTGTCGGTTCGTCGAGCTATATGGCCGGTCCATTGCCACAGGTCACTCTGATTCCACTGCGGATATCCTCATTTCTAAGTTTATCACGCAGAGAAACGCCGATCATAGCCCTCTCCATAGCTCGCAGAGCGACCTTGAGCGTCATGCTCATGCGGTCATTAGTGAAGGAAAACATCTCAGTTCCAAAATTCATCACTGGCAACACGCACTGGTTGTACAGTCTCGTTTTCAGGATTTAAGGTATAGCTGACGAGAAGATGTGACATAAATTCCCGAACGCTGCCCAGCTGAGTTGTATCCATCGATTGACCTCTCGGCCGAAGTTGGACTTACCTAGTCGGACTTTTTGTCCTGGTATACGTGTGACATGGATGTTACACATGTTTTTATTCTATTTATGTTAATCTTGAGACCTATCCGTTGGGAGGCACTATTGAGGTAAAATGTATCAATACGATTTATTTCCAATAACAACACTATTGTCGCGATTGACTTAATACATCGAAATTCAGATAATCCATTAATATTTTGGACTGAGAGCCATTATTTCACCGCATTCCTTTCAGAAATAGCGCTAAGTATTTGGTACTTATTGACTAAACTAACTGAGGATGCACTGTTTTTTTCACACAGTTTCATCCAATGATATTATAAGAAAAATAGGTAGATAGGTTATACGCGCACCGCAAGTGGCACGTAAAAACTATGCTAATTAGCAAACCTAAGCTCAGTCGTCCCGCTATCGTCGCATCATTGACAACGGCGTGGAAAGAAATGTGTGTTTTTTTAAGTTACTACTTTGGTAACCGCTATTGGAGCTCGTCGCCACGTAGAACTAGGCGTGCCGGGCTTGAGCTCGTTTTGTTAGGGATGATGAGGCATGACCTCCGGACCAGATGCAGTGACCTGAAGGTGTACTTTGGTAACTAATACTGAAACACCTGGGCTAGTAAAACTATTAACTGCCTCCACCTCCGCCTCCACCACGTCTCCGTCCTCCGCTTTTGTTTTCTGCGCGCACACACACTCACACACACACACACACACACACACACACTCACACACACTCACACAACAGTGTACACACGCACGCACACACACACACGCACGCGCACAAACGACCACACATATATCCACACGCATACACACACACACACACACACGCATACACTCACACAACAGTGTTACACACACACGCACGCACACACGCGCGCACTCACACGCACACACACACACACACGCACGCACGCACGCACGCGCGCGCATACACACACAGTGACACACACACACGCACGGAGACACGCACACATATATTTGATTGACAAATTAATTTGTAATACTATCCACCATCATCTAATTGATCCGTGAGAAATGAACAAAATAACAAAAATTCAGTCACACGATAACAAAAACTCGCGCAAACGTTTTTCCGCAATAAAACTTGCCAAAGTTTGATCCTTAAACTCAGCAGGTAATGTATTTTTCGTACCTTATTACTATAACGAAGTAGTCTACTGGGTTCTCTGTATGCTGAACGCGACGTTGCCACTTTGTGTTCCTATTCGTCAATTGTGGCTCCAGATCCACTTAGTTTAAGTAAATGTCGCATATAAATGAAATATACTCTGGACGTCACACGCGCATCCGTGTTGTATCAAAGTATATCTGTTTGTGCAATGAGGAGCTGAACAAACACGTCGAATGAGCAGATCAACAATTGTTCTAACTTCTCACTGGATCAACATTTACCGTGAAAGGATGATTATGTATATATATACACACTGTATGGTTGAGCGACAGGCTGTTCCCTCAGATCCAGCTCGAAGGAACCAGAATGGTGGAGCGATTAACCACATCCGAGGCGAAAGAACGGAAAGGGTGGTACGCTAATAATTCGAGATGTTTTCGGCAATAGGGGTTCTTGGGTTCGATTCCCAGGTCGGGCCTTGACCTTGTTATGTGAGATGTTACTATGTGGACTATATGTGCGGTTTCTTTATACCCCTAAACAAGATGGCTGACGTGGCACGCGATAGACTTGGACGATGCACTCGCTCGTCCAAAATATACTACTTCACCAGTGTCTTGATGGAGTTTTACTTGAGCCGCTAGGTCAGCAAAATGTGACGGGGAAACAAAACAAAAACGGCTCAAGTCCAAGTAAAAGGAAAGACGCACTTACCGGGGTGGAGTTCCGTTGGTGCCTCGTGGACGACGCTCCTGGTCTTGTGGTGCGTTGGAAGAGGGCGCTTGACAGCCGCGGGAGCCCCTTTATTGGGTCGGCCATCTTACCATCCATCTCGGTGGGGCGCGTTCCTCATTGGCTGAAAAATCGCGTCACCTTCTAGATCCCTCCCCATTCAGGAGTAGGTTCCCCGTGCAGAAGGAATGCGTGGATATAGGACGAAAAAACATTGGCGAACAATAACCAACCGAACAAAATGTAAGAGTACCCGATTCTTTTCCGGCGCAAAAATCCCCCCGGCGTGAAGGGTCTCCTTCAAACTAATTAAAGTTAAGACTAAACTTAATTTAAACTACTAATCCAACCTAGAAAGGTAGTTCGAAACTAATGATTGGGTAAAAGGGTATAGACGGACAACAGGTCGCACGTATGACCTAGTCGTGATCCAAACGCGAGCTACCTTAGTTACCCTGTCAGATCCGTGAAAAACCTCTTCATTAATCCCTAATGGCCAATGGAGAGGCGGCGCATTCTCCTTGGTGAGCACAACCACCGTTCCGACCGTTAAAGGCTCGGCAGAATTGTTGTGTTCCATTTCTGCCGAGACTGCAACGTATGCAAATATTCCATCTTCCATCGTTTTCAAAATGACTGCACCAGACAGTCCAATAAGTTATGGCGTGAAAGAACATTAAGTTTGTCCACGTCTATGTCTATGGCGGGTAGATGTTTCAAAGGCGTTGGGTTCAAAAAATTCTCTTCTTTTCCGGTGGTTGGGACACCGACGAAGGGTCGAAATCGGCTATGGGCCACCGCGAGGGTTCCAAGTGCATCCAAGAAGGTCCTTGGAACCAAAGCGGGTGGTCCATTATTTGCATCGGAGTGAGTCCACGAGATAGACAATCGGCAGGGTTCTCCGTACCGAACACGTGATGAAAGTTCCGTGATCCTAACTCGTCTTGGATCTTGGCCACTTGAAGTATGAACTCAATATAAGGCGACGGTTGAGTCGGAAAAGGCAAGTATTTTATTTATGTGGACTCGATCACTATATACACTGGTAACTGCAGTGATAAGCTTGGCAAGGACCAATATCGCGCAATGCTCTAGGCGCGCGAGAGAGACAACCTTACGGGGGGAGACCGTTGATTTAGAGCTAATGAGGCTGATCGAATTTCTACCATTGTTTTTGACGTGAAAATGTAAAACACTCCCGTTAGCCTTCCCGCTAGCGTCTGCAAACCCAACGACAGTGAAGACGCTATTTTTACCGACGTTTATATGACGTGGTATTTTAATTTCGCTAAGTGAAGGAAGTTCCTCCCTAAATCGTAGCCACGAACGAACAATGTTATCAGGCGGCGTGTTATCCCAATCACATTCACATACCCAAAGTTGTTTAATCAGAAGCTTAGCGTATACGCTTATTGTAACACCTTGTTATAACACCACTGGGGCTATAAAATCTATGATATCCCATAATCTAGCAACGCATGACAGTATTGTACGCTTTGTGCACGTTTCCGCGGGCGGGTTTACTTTAAGGCTAAATACGTCGGACTCCGCATCCATCTCCCAAAATTTGCGAACTAACGACTCCATACAGCAATAAGAGGTTGCCAAAATATTATCCATGATGGGGGCGGAACCAATGATAATGTGACCCAAGACGGTCTCCAATGCGTAAGGTGCGGTACACGAGGAGTTACCCCTGACTTTATTGTGTAGCATAAGGTGAGGGAATACAGATGCTCCAATGAGCATGTCAATGTCTCCAGAGACGGCGTAAGTGTCGTCCGCCAAAGTTAAATTATCAAAATTAATCATTGCTGAGGAGTCGACCGAACCGGTTGGACGGCGCTCGGTGACCTTGACTAATGAATTTATATTAAAATTAATACTACGATCTAGACGAGAGTAATTTTTTAAATTTAAAGAACCTTGTGTAGTTTTAGTGAAACTTCCAATTACTTTTACTTAGGGGCACGAAGGTGTCCTACTCACTAACAATCCAAAACGTTGACAGCATTGCTGCGTGACGAAATTACTCTGTGATGCACTATCCAGTAATGCACGAACACTCTGTTCGTTTCCATGCGAATCTCTGACTATGACTATAATGCGCGCTGTACCCAGTAACACAGTGGAAGGAGACCACGTTCCCACGTTCGACAGCGTACACAGGGTGACGTTAACCTGTCGATCGTGGCATTTTTTACATACTGAACTAGTTATTTTTGGAACGAACATACATATTACGAAAATACATAAATATATTACATTCATTAATATATTATAAATTGTTTTATTATACACTATATATAAA
>DWHP01006822.1:0-11244 GCA_018247895.1 Parnassius honrathi | reverse complement strand
TCAGGACCGTGCTTTGTGGCGTACCTTGTGGGAGGCCTATGTTCAGCAGTGGACTTGTGAAGGGCTGTAATGATGATAATGATGATGATACAATGACATTTACTATCGATACGTTATATACCCATAAAAAATGTTCCGAATCCACTCGTCCCAGTGGTAAAACACATACACATTTTAATATTTTACTTACATATTTTCTTTAAGCTAACAAACATGACACTATGGTCATATTTGTTAGCCAAAGGATTAACACAATGCATATAGCGACCGAGGGCCGGAGTAGCTAATTGTACACTTCTCGGCGCTTCAGTTTTGGCGTCCATCCATCCATACATTCATTACAGCCCTAGTCCACTGCTGAACGAAGGCCTCGCCCACAGATCGCCTCACAGGTGAGATTTTGCCATAGTTGCCACGCTTGCGAGCGGATTGGCAACCGCATTTCGTAGGAAAATGCTGCTGCTCATCATCTGTTCTAATTCCCCTGTGTCGCCTCTTATGTACATTCAGTTTTGACGTGGTATTAACCAATTATTATTTTATTATTTATCGACCATCGGTATATTTACATATCATTGTTTTTACATTGTTTATTATTTCACTCTCTTTGATGCATTTAAAATGAACGTCTCTTTCATAGTCTTCTATAACAGTGTTTTCAACCGTTTTCAATTGTCGACCCCTTTACAATTAAAAAAAAGTTGGCGACCCCCTTCTATTGAGAAGACTCAAATCATTTGTGAAGACATGGGTTGTGTCCATCAAAATCTCCTTTATCGGACAGAGGTCAGGTGACCATCCGAAGATAAGGTATTGACATGAGTTCTGGAACTAATATATGAATTGTTAATGTTCTTACAAGATCCTAATTGTACATCATCATTAAAGCCCTACATAAGTCCACTGCTGAACATAGGCATCCCCCAAGGAAAGCCACAAAGCCCGGTTCTGAGTCACCTGCATCTATCGATATACCGCATGTCTTACCCGGCCGTCACTCCATCTAGTTGAGGGTTGCGGTACACTTCGCCTACCAGTACGAGACTGCCATTCAAGAACCTTTTTCGGTTCAAAAGGTAAATCAGTATGTAGTTCTTCAAGAGAGCGTTGTCGCCCTTTTTGAAGGACAAGACCACCGCACTCCTGCTTCACGCCTCCGTAGTAGTACCACCATGAGGATGGAAATAAATAGCTTCTAAAGAACATCAAGTACCGATTTTCCACCCGCTTTCAAAAGCTCCGCTGTAATTCCATCCTCTCCTGGAGCCTTACCTTTTTTAGGTGCCGTAGAGCCATTCTAATCTCGCTCAGGTTGACGTACGGGGTATCATCGGAATAGAGTTGGATAAAACTTGCTCTTGAATAGCTATTTACACTTGCGTCTGGCTCCAAAGATGACGTGCAAAGAAACCTCTTAATCTCATTCAAAATCTTAGGTGTTCCGGAACCGTTACTGCGACACTCGGTCTTCAGCTTCGACAATTGGCTCTTTCTGTCAGACAGGTGTATGTCAATAACTTTGGAGCCCTTGTTCTGCTCGATCACTTCTCCAATACGAGCTTTAGTGTAGTTGTGTAATACAGAGCCTGTATAATTTGGAAATTAAACTATATTTAGTGCAATAAAATCGCACATCCCTAGTAATTTGGTTTATTACTGATTTTTTTCGTAAATCTAAAGATATTAAGTATAAATCATTAAACAAAATTAAAGCATACAAGCTTAGCTTTACAAATACACAAAATTAAAATCATTGACCTTCACGTAACTGAACAAAAACCAACCGTACACCAAATTCCCCAAATTCACTCGTTTGCGTTGTCACTTCTTGCACCCTTACTCACAGGTATGAAAAGGTCGGTATTTTGGATTTTTAATCAGTAGCGTATCGATGGTCAACGTGATAACATCTCTACTGAAAGCGTACGGCTTTACTGGAAAAATATGGATACTACGCCCGCAGACGCCGTTCAAGTTATTGCCTTGATCGAAGCAGGCCATAATCAAAGTGAAATTGTTCGACAGCTAAATTTGAGCCGTGTATACCAGAGGTTGCAAGAGACCTACTTTCGGTAACCAGGATCAAATCGGCGACTCAGAAAATCAGAGCGTGGTGACCGCTTTCTTGCGACAAGGTTTTTGAGAAATCGGTAACTGAACACGGTTGAACTGACTTAAGAAGTTCGCGATGTTAGTATAAGTTTACCAGGGAACACTTAAATTGGACATACGTCCAATGGCGGTCTGTTACATTCTTTGATGAGTGCAGAATGATTTTACATGGTCATGATGGACGGTCGAGGGTCTACAGAAGGTCATCAGAGCGATTTACACAATGGTGCATAAGCGAACGTGTGGCTGTATTTTTTGTATGTTTTGAAGTGGATCCTGTATTTTTAGGGTGGCATAATGTTGGCGACGAAAACTGACATTGTATTCATAAACTGGGGCGAGTACCTAGCCGTGATACGTCTTATGGATAAAGAGAAAAGAAGATTATCATACACAGCTGACAAAGGAAGCATTAAAATTATTAGCGCTATTCACCATTTCCTACCTATGTGATTTAACGTTCTCTTTAATGGTAAATGTAGAAACTAAGCAGAAAAATAGACTCTAATTAGAAAATGATTTGATTATTTACGTCTTAGATGTACAGCCCCAATCAAACAAAATAATAAAAAAGAAACAAGCACAGACTTCCCACTAAAATTATTTTGAAATAAAATGTTGATTTTTATAGTTGTTTGCTTTTTACCTTTTCCTGGCTTGCGATCGCGTCCCACCAAGTATGACTAGGCGTCCTCCCTTGGGGTCGCAACCCACAGGTTGAAAACACTGGTCTATAACAATTTCCTTTGGTTTTTCCGTCATTTTGGCCCTGTCATCGCTTGTGTAGTACAGTTAAAACCGTTTACGACGACATTGTTTAGAACAACATACCGCTTATATTGACCAAAATCATAGGTTCCGGCTGAATGCTATATGATCGCCATGTAATAACAGTGCTTATTACGACATATCTCATCAAGCTACTTTATTTAACTAATATTTTCAGAGATTTGTGTCTGTTAGAACGACGATTGTTTAAACAATTTAAATAGGTAACAGTATCCATATTTGGCACAGTACAATGGTCAACGACTATTAAGATGGCAAAAGTAACAAACAATGTGTCGAGTGTAGGGTCTTTTTTAATTCTCAGAAACAAAAAGTACGTGCAAGCCGTATAATAAAAGTTCGGTTTCTCATATATATTCAGTATTGAGTCAGTTTGTTACTTATCTGTACACAGGACGCACTAAAGCATATTGTTGAGTTAATTGTGAAACTTTTAATATGTCACAATGAAAAAGAAGAATTCAATATCGAAGAAAAATCGCTTATTATAGTAAAGTTAAAGAGCGGGATTCCAAACAACGACTTGGAAGGGATATGGATCACAGTCCACAATTTCAACCATTTGGAAAGAGAGCGAAAAAATTCGTACACTTTTTGCCTGCAATTTTCTAAAAATGAAACGAGCAAGAACAACGAAGCATAGGAAGATTGAAGAAGCTTTGTTAGTGTTAGACCACTTATAAAAGGACAATTAATGTGCCAATAAATTGACCAACTTTTCAACAAAAAAAGCTCAGTGTTTTAGTGAGGATTTCGTTTATCGTCGTTAGGTATAGTCGGCGGGAAAATGAGTGGTGAAGCTGCCAGTATTGATAATGTCCAGGTGTTCACGTCCAGGGAAATTATAAGAATACACTTATTAAAATCCAACGTGAACTGTAAAAATTCGTACGCACGACACAAGTGTTCCAAATAGACTAAAATTAAAGAGTTTATGAATACAGAACAATGATTTCTTTTTCATATTGTACGTTTTATGTGAAATTTACATGTACCTAAACATTCAATAATACTACTTAATAAAAAATTACTTTGTGTTGTACTTACCTTACCTAAAATATCAGCGGTTGTTACGAGTACCGGTTTTTACGACCAAATATGACTAGTCCCTTCAATGTCGTTATAAAAGATTTTGACTGTTATTGTATTTTCTACAAATACTCCTCCGACTAGGGTTGCCAGGTCTTAAGACCGAAAAATCGGACAGATCAGAGAGCTTAGCCGGATATTTTGGTAATAAGGCCGGACACCCTTAATTTTTCAGTATTAGTAAAAAAAATTGTTTTAAAGTAAAACAATACTTTTTTCTAATACCATAAAATCTTAAATTCTAATGAAATAACAACAAATGAGTAAATTTTCAGTCATCTTTATTATTAAAAATTCAATATTAATTTCAATAATTGCAAGAGCATGTATGAAGTACATGAAAAATGTACAGAAATGGTCAAATTTAAAAAGCCTTACAGATCCCGGACAGGCCGAACATCGCCTAATTTGGCCAGACACGCAACCAAAAAACCCGACTGTGTCCGACTTTATCCGGACGTCTGGCAACGCTTCCTCCGATCGATCCCATATGGCAAATTATAAGGCGCTTACCTTTTCCCACGGGCGCGTGTTATCTATGCACGTCTGGCACACTACTGTGCTTGGCGTTAAGCCGTGTTTTATCAATGAGTATATTATATGTTTAATTTCTCGTTAAAATTTTATTCTCCGCTTTGTCTACGTTGTCTCCAAATAATTATTTTGCGTTAGTCAACTTTTTTGTATCGGAAGTCAATTCCTTTTCTAATGATTCTTAATGACTCCATACTACCATTGTACAAGCCGGCATCTTCCAAACTTACTCGCAACTTCGTCGCAGCGGAATTCACAGAAATTTAAAAAAAAAATAGACTTGCAATGCTAAAAATAAAAATTTAAGTGAACAAGTAATAAATAAAAAATGTATGTAAAGGTTCGATGATTTGAATATTTTTACCGATTATTAGCATTAGCATAAATTTGAATTATCCAAACACTACGGTAAGGTACACGTATTATTGAAACAACTTCAATAAAAATAAAAAAACTTGAATTTATGCTTTTCCTAAAGGTACGAGTTTAAGATAATGAAAAAGAACTATATATTTGTGAATACATGTTGTAATCAAATATAGATAACTTTATAATTCTTTGAATTTACGTATATAAAGTTACGTATAAAAAAAGTTATTTTAAATTATTTTAAATCGTGTGGATACGCTTGTTCAAACTTATTGCGAAATAATTAATTTGAAACGTCAATAGCTATTTCTTAGATTTTGGTTAAGTGTAATAAAATATAAAACCGACTTCAAAAACTTAAGTATTTTGTATAACTACACCAATTAAAATATTAAATCTCTTCGTCTGGTCACGCACGCACATAGTAAAAAAAAATAGTAGGATTTCTTTTAAGAAACGTACCGAACGCCGCTAATATGTGTGCTTGCCTGACGCGTGCCAGTCTCGTACTCTCGTACTTGTACTCGTACGCACAAGCCACAGCCCTCACAGAACGATACATACTAAGTCGGGATGATCGCACCGAGTCGGAGACTAGGTGATGCCCACCGCCGCAATCCGCAATCTCCTTTGTTTGAGACTGACTTTTAATTAAATTTTGTTGGCAGTCTTTTTTTTCTTTTTGTACTGTAATTTAATATATGCGTTTGTTTAAATAAATTAGCTTTTCATTAATATATTATATTATTATATCTATACATAGATACATACCTCATAAGTACATTAACTACTTCTAAAACTAAATGAGACTTAGCTGTTAAACATAAAGACAGTGACAACCCTGAAACATTAGGCATTTACGTCTCGCGCAACGCCGGAGTTATCCTACCATACTGTTTTTACCATGATAATACTCCCTCTCTGCGTAAGCTGTTATCGACGCACCGAGTTCAATGACATAGTAACGATCGTACACTTTGTAGCGTGTGTAAATATCCATAATTGACAATAAAACATAATGATTAGGAAACTATGTTCCCGATTATTAGCGTAGTAGTAGACGTCTTATAATTTGGTATTTAAGTTTTTGAGCAGTGCCTATTTTGTACAGATTTCATGCTCTTACGGCGTAAATAAAAACACCACCGTCCTAATAATTGTTAGGCACTCGTATTTTAACCTAAAGAATTAGTATATAATAGAGCATGAGGGGTAATATGGCAACTTTTTCTCCAAATGTGGCGAAAAATTTATTAAAAAAATATTAAACCCACACGTCTACCTGGGTACAGAACTGGTGAGATCGATCAAATCTCCCACGTAATATATGCTATTTATTGCATGTACTTTCATGTGGCATGTAATTTCTTTGAATGGTTCAGCTGTGGACTCAAATAGGCCACTGTAGAAAGAGAAGAATTTAAACAAAAATTCCGAACTTCTCATTCAATTACTTTATAATACCTTAAAATTAAAAAAATGATCATATTATATCGACCTTAGAAAGGAAACTGCAATGTTGCACTAATATTGTATTCAAAAGTTATTGTATTATAATAAATACATCGTACCATCTTTTTAGTTGGTTTTCAACTGAGAACAACTAGAAGAATATTTTACTGAGGAAGAACGATATTGACTTAAGTGGCTAGAAATAATTATAGAATGACTCGCCGTACTCTAACAACACTACAATAATTTTAATATTACGTAGTTTTCCGTGTTTTACATGTATATGCATATTATGTGAACGTCATGCTTATTTCAAACAAAGCAGCCTTGACGTATTATTAAAAAAAAGATTGCATTTTTAAACCTTAATGAATGTTAGTGATATTCACTCTTATGTCGTATTTTCAAATATGGAATAAAAAATAACAGACTCGACGGTATGACTTTGATCCTAGTAAATTATACTAGAAACAGACAAGCTAGTAGTACCAGTTAATCGACTCCAACGAGTCAGTAATGATGATGATGTTTTTGCAACATAATCTCTGAAAATATACACGAAATTTTACCTGCTATATGTTCAAAAACTTTGTTAAACAAAATTTGTATAAAAAGGGTTATCACAATATAAAGGAATTTATGAATGATAATAACAGGCTGGATATTTTTTATGGATGATAATAACCTGGGAACGAGGTGTTCCCTACCAAGCTATTTCTAATTTGAGTTATGGTTTAGTTGTGAAACATGTTATATGATTGTAAGCTGTGATTTTTTTAAAAGTCCCGCTAGGTTTCATACTGGTTCTTCCCAGGCCAGAGGTTTTTTTATCAAAATGGTTCTTTATTCGGGTTTCCTTCAGAAGTTATTACGGAAATATTTATTTTAGTACTTTGAAGTGGCGAAGTGCGTAGAGCCTAAGGAGTGCTCTGAGGAATTGTTCGGATTAATCCCAGCCACCAAATTTCATGAACCCACTACGTGGCAAACCTCCCGATATCATTCACATGATCTGAATGCTTGACAGTCCACCACTGTACGTTTCACTAGGAGTTTTCTTCCGCGTACGACCTCTCTATGGAATAATTTACCACCGGCGATTTTTCCGGACCGATTGGACCTAGGGACCTTCAAGAAAAGTGCTAAATTCTTTCTAAAAGGCCGGCAACGCACCTGCAATTCCTCTGGTGTTGTAGTTGTTAATATGCGGCGGTAGTCACTTAACATCCGTGAACCGTATGCTCGCTTGCCCCCTCTCCTATAAAAAGCCGTTAAAGATAGAACAAATTCCTTTTATGAACTTAGATATCTCAGCAGAAGAAGAGGCTTTAAATTTAACTCCAGTCTTAGTCCTTGATGGCCAATTCTTCGTCATCCATATAAAAAGAGTATGTCTTGTATTCGTACACGATGAAATCAGAAACCGTTGAGTTTACAAAAGCAAATAATTCTCAAAGATAAACTGCGTTTAATTATTAACGATTTGCGCTATGTTCCAGAAATCTGACGTAGGTACATGTACGGATCTCGAAAAAATAAAGTTTTGGCCAAATTCTTTCATCTAGTCGAAATTGCGTCCCGTATTATCCCTTGTTGTGTTGTCATGTTGTTGTCCTATTTGTTCTCTATCTCTAAAATAATGTACATCTATATACTAAATGAACTATTAATATTCCACAGAATTGATGTTTCTTACAAATTAAGTACATCAAGCAGAATATTATGAATACATTAAAATTAAAAACTTAGTTATGTAGTTTTACAGAAATTACTTAAAATTTCCGATTGATTATTATTGCGCTGCTGACAAGATCTTTTATGATTCGTGACATCTATTACAAAAGTTCTGCTAATTTTCCTGTCTGTCTTTGCAGTAAAAACAAAATGATACAGGTTGACCTTGGTGTCTTATACCTACATTGGTACCGTAATTCATATAAACGCCTCACAACCAAGACCATTGCGTCAATAAAGTAAGTTCATACGTCAGTATTAATTTCCATATATTTTTATCGGCTTAATGCCGTTTCCGTGTCTGTATTCGTTATGTAGCTAAAATTTGTTTTTTATTTGATTATACGGAAAAAATAAATTTCATAATATTTTTACTGAAGTGTTAATAAAATCATCAATCATTTTAAAAATTAATTTAAAATTCTTCTTATTTGGTATGTTTTCCTTTCGGGTTGTTTTGATAAAAATGATATTATGAAACAAACAAAAAAACATATTTTTAAAGGTAAAATAGATATTAAAAAAAAAACTGGCGCCGAAGCGTGCCACCTAGCGTTGCCAGACGTCCGGATAAAGCCGGACAAAGTTAGGCTTTTTGGTTGCGTGTCCGGCCAAATTAGAACGCCATTTCTTTTCATTTTTCATACATTTTATATATATATTTTATATTGCAATCTTTGAAATTAATTTTGTAATGAATATTGAATAATTAATAATAAAGGTACGGACAGACGTGCTCATTACTATCACGAACGCACGCTTCTATTGCGCAAGCGCTGTAATGAGCATGCATATTTTGAGCATGCTCAACCGACGATTGATATTCAAGCATGCTACCTGACGCGCGGGTGGAAGCGTGCTCCGAGCGCGTCTGAACTGAACAGGATTGCTTATGAGCATGTTTTATCGAATGGATCTCGATTCGCGACAGTTGCTGCGTCAATTTAAAATAAAGAAAAACCCTCGATATGTCGCGTTGGGGGGAAGAAAATACTTTGCTTTTTCTTCTTACACCATTCGGTTGCAAGCAATATGATTAATTTAGGTTCTGTGCGGATAGCACTGTCGCTATATCATTGTACATCCATTTCGGCCGAGAATCTCGTGCCAAATAGCACGTCTCATGCTTTAAGCGTGCTTATTGCTGGCAAATGTGAACAGTTGCAGAGCATGCACATTTTAAGCAAGCTTATGAGCATGCTTTTTTTGAGCACGTCTGTACGTAACATACAGAAGACTATTTATTCAACTGTTGTTATTTCGTTGGAACTTAAGATTTTACGGTAAGTGATAATAAAATAGTTTCACTTAAGAAATGTCTTTTACTAAAACAAAAAATAAAGGTGTCCGGCCTTTTTACCAAAATGTCGGTTCGGTTTTAAGACCTGGCAACCCTATGTGTACCGGGGTAAAAGGTATAAGGCCAGAGAGCCTGTAGAATTACAGACTGTAAGGCAAGACAAATTTATAGAGCTTGGGAAAATAATAAAAACGCATTTGGTATTTTATATGGTCTTTCCAAAGCGTTTGATTGTGTTGGTCACGATATCCTTCTCCTATATAAGCTGTCTAGCTACGGAACGGGATAAAGGATACATCTCTTGAACTTAAAGTTAAAGTTACAGCCTATATACGTCCCACTGCTGGGCACAAGCCTCTTCTCACTCCTGGGAGGGTTTTTAGGGCAAGGAAATGTCCGCAGCATTGCCCTAATGCGTGTTTGCGAACTTCATATTATGTCTTCAAAATATATTTTTTTCTTATTTCTCAGACATGCAGGTTTTCACACGACGTATTCCTTCATCGTCGAGCACGTAGAAAAACCAGCACTTAAAATTGCAATTAACAATTTCATTGGTGCCGGCGGGAATCGAACCCAGGTTGCTCGCGTACTATGAGATTTACAGCGAGCGCTAATTATCAGAGCAACCACGGCTCTGAACTTTTTAGATTGTATTTTACGGGTGGAATTCAAAGGTTTCATTTGTTTAAATCTTAGAATAATTAATAATAATAATAAATATTTATTTGCATAAAATATGGTACATTTTTAGGGCTTATAACATAGTGTAAAACAATAATTTACCGATAAATCGGTAAAACATGCACGTACCGATTTATCGGTATCCAAATATTACGTCGAAGTCCAATTGAATAATTAAAATTAGAAAATTACAAAGGACATGAACTTGATTACATACAAGTTTGGGCCCGGCGTGAACAAAGTTCAAATATGTCTTATTTTGAAGATTTAAATATTTGATAAGTATGTCAATAAATCATATTCTTGCAGAACCTGGGGTTTTATTATAATTTATGATTTATGATTTGTAGGTTGTGTAGTAAAATCACTCGTTCTCGTAATAAATTGTTTAAATAAATTGAAAAAGATACGAAAGAATGCAGTTTTATAGAAATTATTAAAGAAAGTAAAATAAAACTCAACCTATTCAAATGGTTAAATTTTTTCTGCAATTAAATTATAAAATGTCATCTAGAAACGCAGCCGGAGGCTGTCAATTATCTGTTCTATTCCTCTCATAACCCAAGTATTTACTATTCTGTAATGCAAGAGAAAAACCGAGAGTTTAACTAATTCTACGAAAGTAAAAACACGAAATTACAAACATTTCATATTAAATTTAAATAAAACAGTAAAAAGAACATACAGTCATGGTCGTGTCATAATGCATAATGTCAAACTAGTGCCTATGATATTAACTTAGAGTAATCACATACTTACGTAAATGTCAACCTTACAAATTCTAATTCATTTGTCAAATTAATCAACAAAAATTTGCTTGAGGTGACCGTCGCGGCCAGTCACGACATAATTTGGTAAATTCATTTATGTCGTAAAAACAATTTTCAGTCAGAATCCCGAAAATATTTTTTTAAAAGTTTAAATGTCATGTTTTGAATATGGTTCGAAAGTAAACTAAATAGTCGAACGCACATGCTATAATTGCAAATATTGTAACTTATTATAACTATTTCCAGCAAAACAAGTTGTGGTTGTCTGGGGCACAGATAACTTCCACGGGTACCTTCTTGTACCACCACGATCATTATGTTGTTTTGTGAAGAGGTTAGCATTTTTTTGGTCAATATTAAAATTTCATATATATATATATATTAAATTTTAATTTATAAAATAAACAAGCT
>DWHP01006821.1:0-11244 GCA_018247895.1 Parnassius honrathi | reverse complement strand
ATTGTGCACGACGAGCGCAACAGGGTCGCACGTATGGCTATGATGGAGCGGAAAAACAAAAAAGTTATTACGTTTCTTGAGATTTTACAAACAGAGCCATGTTATGGGATCCGAGACTCAAAAGTTTTAAGAATCTTATATGGCAAAATGAGGCTATGCGACGAATTATGCAATTATAACCCTTTAAAACAACTACCGAAGAAATTAAAAAGAAGAAGGGAAGCCTAGTGGGTTTTTATAGAACCTATTTAAACAAATATAAAAATTCTTCAAGGAACATTAACGCCAAATTTAATGCCGTTCAACGGCATTGAAATTGAAACGACGTTGACCGTTCTAGTGTAGCCACTCACTTTATCGCGTTAAATTTAAGGCAATAATGGTTGTGTTTACGGGCATTGCCGTTGCTCGTTAGTGTAGCCGCAACATAAGACATTATTTTTAGCATATTTTTATTAGATCATTATTTTTACTTAGTCAACTCGTGTCTCGGCTTAAGCTTTCAATCTTCTCAATACCGAGGCAAAATCCAATTGATATGGTAGCCAATATAAACATTTATATTAATGTTTCGCGATTCACTACTTTTCTTCAAGAGCTGGTTATTCTTCAGGCCATAAATAGCTACTTCTATACATGGGACCCTCACATTGTTGCGAGGATTTGTCTTTATTGTCACAGTTAGTAGAGAGGTATATACGATCTAGTTTCAGACATCTTGCAAATTCGAGTGCCCATTGCGTCTGGATGTTTCACGTCTGGGTTTTATCTTAATATAAAGGGGTCTAATTTCTCAGATTTTCAATTCCAAATAAGAGGGAAAAAGCTATTAAAAGTACTTAAAGTAATGTCCTCCAGACCCAATTTCGGTCACGACGGTCAGGCTCAACGGAGACTAACCATCGGCGTAGGACAGGATTATAGTACCCAAGTGTACGCTCAAGCACAGGTGTACTCTCTATTCCCTCACTCTCATAATCCGATGGGACGGTAAACCGACGATCAGGCGCAGGACCAACGGCTTTACGTGCTTTCCGAGGCACGGGGGTGAAACAGCGCCACCTTCCTGAACCCGGGCAGCTACTAAGAATTTTTTGACACAAAAACTCAATTATTGATTTTTTGGCCCGACCTGGGATTCGAAACTAGGATCTGGCGGGCCGACCCTCATGATCAGCAGTCACACTACTACTACCACTAGATCAACGCGACAGTCAAAAAATATTAATGATATTTTACGTTAAAAATACATCAATTAATAATTAGTCATTCGTATCACTGATGAACACAGGACTTCCCCTTCGATTAACTTAAATGAACGACATATTCCATAGTTGTCACGTGTGAGAGTCTCTAGTCTCTATCTCAGTCGGGAGAGACTCATGTCGAGTAGTAGGCTTTACCAAGATGACGTAGAAGATCATTACGGTTTTTGAACTATTTATATGATAAAAACAAAAACTTCTTTAAATGCTTCATTGCCTATGTTTACTAACAAACAGGTTTTCATTTCGACCTACGAGTTCGTCTGGATTGATACCACTGTGTTCCGCTTTCCGCCTAGTAAAATAACAGGCCATTAAGCATTATGTTTGAGTACTAGCGGATAACAAGACTATTTTATTGATTTTTTTTGCAGGTGTCGATAAAATAATCAATTAAGTACTATAATATGGACTGGCAGCCCGATATGCACTTTATTAAAAAAAATTAACCTTTGTCTATGCCATATATAATTAATGAACTCTACTCCATATTTCGCTACAGACACGTTTTCAATTAACTATTATATACGTCGCGCCTTTTTGCAAATTACATTTTAGAAAAGTAAATTAAACAAGGATGGCTTTGAATCCAGACGCTACCGTCTAAAGCCGCTCGTACAAATATTTACAGCGTCTGCATTGCGAATGTTATTTTTAGACTCCGCCTAGATAGCTATTTCGTCTAGCTTTATGTTTACTTACCAAATATACATCTGTTCATTAAACTCGAAGTTTTGCATAACAAAATCACAAGATGTGAACAGTTGAGAAAAGAGTTTGTCCAGATCTTTATAAAAATATAGTCAATTTTTAAGTTTGTAATTCTAAAGTTGGTAAGAATTACATCGTACATATCCGCTCAACGAAATAAAATGATGTATCTAGTTTGAAGAGTACCTAGTTTGAAGAACCCTCCCCCCCAGCCCTCCGTCATTTGCGAGCACTAATCCCGTCACCACTAATTCCAGCACCACTACTCCCAACACCACTACACTAGGAAAGACACCACCGTCGATAATACGATACGTGTTTCGCCTCTACACGAGGCATCCTCAGGTGATGTAGACTCTACGGTGGCCTTTGAGGTGGCTGACCGCTAAGATTATTTTGAAATGTCAATATTTTTAATTTGGAAAAAAGTGAGGTGCTCTTCAAACTAGGTAGGTAAGACACAACATTTTGTTTTATTGAGCGGATATGTGCGAGGTAATTCTTACCAACTTTAGTATAATGGATTTCCGCAAAGTAACGCCTGATTCCATTATTTAGTTTGTAATTCATTAAAATTTAAAAGCATTGGTTTAAAGTTTACGATAATTTTTTGAGAAAGTTTAGCGTCATCGTGTGGTGATGGCGTAAAAGAACCCGAAATCACCCCGTGAGTGTCATAAGTGGTGAAAGAGGGAAATGAAGCAGAAGATGGGCGGCAGCATCTTCTTGATAACAACAACACGGAATAATGAAAAACAACGCCGACCCGTCTGCCAAGCGTGACAAGTATGGAAAATATTCTCCCTGTCAAGGAGGTCTTTTTTAGCAGGTGACTATTGATAAATGAATAATGAAAGGATGGCAGATAACCCACCCGATAGAGGTCACTAACTGTGGTTCTTAAAAAGCTTGTCAGATAAATGTCCAAACGCCTAGGAACTTTATAATTATTGGTAAAGCCACGCTGCAGCTATTTAGCTACAATCATAATTTATGAGTCGGCTAGATCGGGGAATGTCGACACTCACAGAATACCAGCGTAAAATAGCAGTTTAATACTGCTATGTTTCGTATGGTGAGTGTAGAGATCCGGATACCCTTTTTACGTAAAACATACTAAAGTTAAAAATAAAAAGATTAAAAAAAAAAACAAAAGTTTTATATTGTTTTAAATTGAAAACAAAATGGCACCGTTCAATTGTTGATTCAATCTGTTACAATTCAGTTTGTAAAAAGAATAAACTAAAAGTGTATTTAAATAAACACGACAGCGAGAGCTTCGCACTTCATGCGATGAAATGAGATTTCATTGAAAATTTAAATTAATCTAATTATTACGGATTTTATCGCGTGTATTAACATTTTTATATTTCCGACGTTTCGAGCACTTCACAGCACTCATGGTCACGGGGGGGACGGACCCCATGGTCCTCCAAACGGATTTTTAAACTATATTTATTAATGTATAGTGTTCACGTAAATATAAGAAAGACTTGTAGACTACTGACCAACCCAGCTGGATCTAATGGTCCGTATGAAATGGACCCCTGTGATATGTTTTCAATTGACGCTATTCATGTATTCTCCTTACACAAATAAAAATATAAATAATTTTCATGCCTTATAATGATATCGGGTGTGGTCAGCGTCACGAACAAATTTGGCACGTCGTCAAATTTTATTCGAGATATTGGATTCTGTTTATACTATTCTGCCTCGCTTACCTTCATCGTGATTTCACTAAGATACTTAAGTACTTATCTGTAACAAGATTTACGATTCTGTCACTCCAGTTTAAACATTATTATCACATTACTCTCTTAACATCAGTCCCTATCATCTTAGAAGTAAAGTAATTTACCATAACAGTTTCGATTTATATAACAAGAATAGTTAAGCGGCTTGTTACCGCCCATGCTAATGTATGTCGTTATATATTTTTGTCCATCGGGTTGTATGTGGATGCTGCGGTCCAGAAACACATTTAAAATCTGTCGATACATATACATCTTCTGTTAAGCTAAGCCACTTTATCTTTAGCTGCAATTAGAATAAAAATTATGGATGAAGAATCAAAAGATAAATGAGTTGTCACCCATGCAGATTAAAATGAAATACATCGTCACTCATAATACTTTACGATACAGCAACTTTACGATATTTAGCGAAGTCCTTCCTCGATTGAACTAATCTTTTCTTGCTGGAGCCATAATACAGTTGCACGCAACACAACAACATAGGCTTAACGATATGTTTTTTATTATATTATGTGTTAACATAAACAACATTTTACGTCAAATGATCATGATAAATTACACTTGGCTCGTTTATATAACAGTTTTATATACACGTGGTAGAGCCACGCTTCAGTTATATTATGGTTGTAGTGCGAGTGGGTACCGCTCGATAGAGAAAAGTTCGATAGAAAAAAAAACGTTCTCACTGATCACCCGCGTAAATTATCAACTTATCGCTGCTGTGTTTTGTATGGTGAGTGTAGAGAAACGAAAACCCTTTTTATTTGAAACGATGCTTTCCAACGTATTTCTCAGACTTGACAACGCATCTCCATTTTGATTGTTAATCTAGGATTTAGATGTCTATATGCCTTACCATCCACTTATCATCTCGTAGGCTCTATGCCCGTTCGTTACCTACTCTGTAAAAAAGACATTATTATCACATCATGCAGCGGCAACCCTATAATAAAATGATAGAAAACCTAGCCTTTTTAAATTCGGGCATTATCATTCTGATATGATCGTTATTGTATTTATAAATTCGTTCCATCGTTTTTCTATCAATTCGTTCTTAAGGCGTGTAGCATCCATCCAACCATGCATAAAAAGAGTCTTCGCGGTTCTCTATACTCACCATACGAAACGGAGCAGCATTGAGCTCCTATTTTACGCTAGTATTCTGTAAGAGTGTGGTCCTTCCCCGATCGAGCCGACCCATTCTGCAACTATAATATAGCTGAAGCATGGCTCTGCCACGTTCGTCTAACGACTTTTTAGTTTCGCTTGCTAGGACCACATATACAAATCCCCAGACAGCAGTTTACGATCTCTTATATTTCGATTAGCATCACGATTGGATTTAACACATCATAATATACGAAACACGCACTAAAAAAAAACTTATACAAGATTGTACAATGTAAAAATATTTAAAGGCGAGAAACATAAATTTCGTGCCAGGTTGTATCGTAACGGAGCTACAAACGCCGTTCGATTTCGGTGTATATAAATAGCAAATATTCCAAAATAACATTTGTTTCATGAGTCATAACGCTTAAAATCCTGTTCATTTTAACTGGGTTTAGAGTGTCGGTTGATGGTAATGGGGAGCGGCGGCAGTGGTCCGTGTCGGAGCCTATTGTCATTCAATCGGGCCATTGTGGTCTTTGTCGAGTTCTGGCAGGTCCCAGCACCGGTCATTCGACATGGGGAGAGGACAATTGAATGTGTTAGTGCTATGGTATTTATGACCCCAACTGATAGTATCAGTCTTACAAAAATTAAAATCGTTAATTAACTTTTGCAACTGTATTATAATTTATTCTATTCAGTGGCTATTTTTATTACCCGACTATTAATGTTGAAACAGTTATCGGTCATAAAAAAAGGTTATACAGTTTTGTATCAACATATTAATCACAATAAATCAATTTTACTTATTTCAGAAAAGGAGGTTATCAATTAGACAGTAGTTTCTTTATTTTAATGCATTTAACACAATGTCGGAACTCAGTGTAAAGATTGTAATACATTTTTATTTATCGATACAACAATTAGACCCGATATTAGATTGAATTCGGGTTACAAATTTCTATACTTAGTAGCGTTACTATTAAGGTAAACTTTATACGTTATTTTGTTGTCATAGTATAAACTGTTATAGTTCATGTAAAACTAAAATTCTACAGGAACATAAATGTGAACAGGGGGCCAAGTTTGATGCAAACGACATTCGGGGTTTGTTAACTTCGTCACATCGGTAGAAAAGTTGACATCTGAACGTGTATCAAGCTACGTAGCAATTGCATAAATCATGCGATCTAATTAGAACTTTTTCATTAATTTTTATAGAAACTTTTCTCTTTTTATTAATTTAAATTAATGCATTATCTTCAACACTTTTTGCATGCGTTTGCACTTTACTGTTGTATATTTTGATTTTAAGTTTTGTCGACAGCGAATGTCGATAATTTGTAGTTTTCAGATGTTTTCCCTTTGATCTACCTTGATGCCAAATTCGAAGTTTCTTGGCAACCTAGAAGTAGCCTAGGTTTTTGATGAATGAGTCAGTGAGTCATAAAATTGCACTTTTTAGACGTTGTGGCTAATTATGCTTAGTTGTGAAATTTCGGATTCTAGGTATCAAAGTAGTCCTTAATAATTATGTAAAAAGCCTCAAGACATTAAGTCCGCCCTTGTATTCTTATATATTAATAAAGAATGCAATAAAGAATAAATAAAAAACAAAAAAGTAAACTGAGAGTCCACCAACGTAAGCATTTACTGCAGTCCTCGGACACCTGTGGTCAACTTTGAACACAGAAGACTACATATGCGTTGTCACCTCTACGGTCTTGAAAGATTGAATGCCTCATAGCCTATAATTGTACACGAGCATTATTATAACGGACATAGGAATTGCTGAAAAACACATATACTGGTGGTCGTCTCTTGATGGAAGATCAACTGTACTCGTAATGTATGGAATTTTATGCTTTGCATATAAAAAGCTGTATTTCACTTTAAAACATAAAAATGTTAAGTATCAAAAAAGGAACATTTGAATTAATACAAATTTCACACCCCAATCATTCAAACTGGCAATAATTATTTGTTTGCAACATTTCGAAATTCTGAAAAACAAATATATTAATTAAAATGTCGATATTTGTCTGTTTGGCTAGGTTTTTTTGTTATAAAGTAAGGGTGACAAACGAGCACTCAGTCCACCTTGTGGTAAGCGGATGTTGTGGCCCATAGACATCTACATTAATCCTCGATTAAGAATCCAAATGCAGATGCATTGTCACTCTTGAGGACTAAAATGGAATGCCTCGATTCCAGTAAAAATGGATCTCCGGATATCCACTCTCATCATACGAAACCCAGCAGTATTAAGCTGCTTTTTTACGCTGGTATTTTGTGAGAGCGTGGTTCTTCCCCGATCGAGCCGACCCATTTGTGCTACAACCATAATAAAGGTGCAGCGTGGCTCTACCTCGTGCTAGCATCTGTTTGAGATCCCATAATAAATTAAATTAAATTCAAACTCAAGAGTACCTGTAAGCTTGTTCTGCGTAAATTGGCTTAAAAATTGTTAATACTTAAATGCTAAAGTTATTTCGGGTTACATACGATATCAGGATGTCAAACATCTCAGCCTCCAAGCCTATGAGCGCTTAAATGCACCCGAAAATTCGGGAATCCAAGTGATATTAAAGTAAAGTTACACTCTTTATATCTCACGCAGCTAGACACAGACCGTCTCTCTATTTCTGAGAGGATTATAGAGCGATAAGCTGCTCCAATGCTTGTTGACGGACTTGACGTATACTCGGAATATTATATTCCTCGGATATGCAGGATTCCTTACGATATTTCGCTTTACCCTTTACATGGTAGAGCCATGTTGCAGCAATATTTATGGTTGTAGCACGAATGAGTCGGCTCGACTGGAGTAGAACCACGGTCTCATAGAATACCAGCGTAAAGTATGAGCTTAATGCTGCTTTTTTTCATATGGTGAGTGTAGAGAACCGAAAATCCTTTGTACTGGAAACGAGGCACTCCATCTTAGTTTTCAGGGGTGGGAACGCATCTGCATTTTTAACTCTTAAGGATAATGCAGATATCTATGAACTACGCCATCCACTTACTATCGGGTTGACTTTATGTTCGTTTATCACCCTTATTCTAAGGATATTAGGACGAAGGGGTCTGAGAATTTACGGCAAGCGTAATTAAAATAAATTTATCATCATCATCACCACCATTCACAAGTCCTGAACAGCTGAACATAGGCCTCCTCTAAGGAATGCCAAAAATCATGTTCCTAAAGTTAAAGTAAACGCAATCCAATATTACAATTACCGTACCATTAATTTTTTGTCACAGCCTATCAAAGTCCAGTGCTAAATATAAGTCTCCACATAGATTGCCTAATAAGTGGGCTAGCAACTGCGTTTTTTTTTCTCATCAACTGGTTTGTTTCCTTCTTTCACGAGACGACACGGAAAGTGATATTCCTACACTACAAAATTTCAAAGTATCATTTTTTTTTAAATAGTGAAATATATTTTCAATTAGTTTTGCGGTGTAAGATTCTAGGATTGTTCCTCGTTTTGCTCATAAAGGCTCCCAAATTGGCACATTACAACGGGAAAACAAGCAGAAATAGCACACTTAATACTCCTAACCAGGTAACTTTTATCGTACTTCCGGTAGAATGGGATCTCAAGTTAATGTTGAACATAAAAACACGGATAAATTTTATCCACGTGTTCTATATTTAAACAAGTGATGTAAGGGATGTTTGGTGACATTAAATGTAAGAAATACACAATAGAATGTTTGTACACTTTTTGGGTTGTGGATTTTCCTGAGTGTTCTTTTTTTATTGCAACAGCGATAAAAATATTTCTTTACGGCCAGGGTGTTACTGTGAGAGAATGTCAAAAACATTATCCTTTTGTACTTAATATTTTTGATTAAAGTTTACATTTTAAGGACAACAGCCTATAAGAGACCCATACTGGAGGCCTTTGTATTTAGTCCGATGAAAGAAACGACTTCGTGAAAAGGGCAAAGTTTTTATAGATGATTTTTAAGGGTAAAACACGAACACACAGTCCACTGATATTAAGTGGATGCTGTGGCTCAGAGACAACAGACTTATCTGAGAATCTAAGAATCCCTAAGAACTGATGGAATGCCTCATAGCCAGTGAAAACGGTCTTCGTTTCTCTATTCAATACAAAACACAGCAGTATTAAACTGCTTTTTCACGCTGATATTCTGTGAGAGCGTAGTTCTTCCACGGTCGAGTTGATCCATTCGTGCTACAGCCATAATATGGCTGCGTGGCCACGTAAAATTGATCTGAATTTCATTTAGTGCACTAGTCCGTCCAGTTCACGAGGTTTGTCAATGCTGTCACTATCTGTGGTTTGTAGTTAGTTTATAGTTCCATACAGTTCGCGGATCTAACGAACGACAAAGATGCATGTTGATATATTGAGCGTATTTTTGTATTCTTCTTGTTTTATACTTTCTGTGTCATGGTGCAAAATAGGGGGTGGTTGATTATACGCCACTACGATACAGCGAGAGCTGAGTCTGTTCTTTCGGTTTTGTAGGGTTCGTAGGGTGTCGTAGGGTTTGTAGGGTGTCGAAGCTTTTGGACGCGAGCCATCCATTTCTACATGTGAAGAGTAGAGAAGAGATGCCCTAGATGAAAGTTTATTTATCAAATTGGTGATATATTGAAGATGGGCCAGATTAGGAGTATGAGCGTGTATTCGTAGGTACATAGATGTAAAGGAAGCGAGAGCGGGGTGGGTCAGGATCGTTCCAAATGGAAGTTTTTAGTCTCTGTTTATCCCTCTGGGTGAAAGGCGTGTTTATGTATGTTATGTTGTTTCATAGCCACGAATTTACTTCATACTTGACAGGCACAAAGGTGTCGACGTAGTTTACTTTTACTTAATAACAGTTTTTACTTAATAACAGGAGATTTTCGAAGCGATGAGCAAGAAAAAGTCTAACTAATCATTGTACTAGATTGAGAGGTATCGATGACTTAACACGTGAACTAGAATTGAATTCATTTTTATAGTTGGTTAGTTATCTACCCATATTCATGTCTAGTCTAGTGTATACCTTCTGGTGCAATAGAGAAAAAAAAATATACTCTCATCTGTGGAAACCCATGAAATCTTTTTTTACATAGAATAAAGTGACAAAAGAACACACAGTCCACCTGATAGTAAGTAGATGCTGTGGCTCATAGACAACAAGAAACAAAATACAGATGCGTTCGCATCTTTGAGGACTAAGATGGGGTGCCTCGTTTAAAGTAAAAAGTGTCTCCGGTTCTCTACACTCACCATATGAAATATAGCAGCATTTAATATGTTATTTTAGGCTGGAAATCTATGAGAACGTCCCACTCGCTTCAATCATAATATAGCTGCGGCGTCTACCACGTATATGTATCTTTTTTATACAGTCGCTACATACGATTCACAAGTGATGAATAACGCTTCGCGGAGCAACTCTCAGATTCTCAGTTACTATGTTGTACTAAACAAATACATAATAACACATATAAATATAATCCACATTATTGAAAATAATCATATTTTATTTTCATTCCTATCATGTCTCTGGTGATACTCACGAGATTAAGATAAATCGATAAACGTAAGGACAATCTAAATCGGCCGACTCGTTTGATTTCTATAGCGCCAGAAGGGAACAATCGTACGCACGTACATAGACTAATAAACACGTTACCCTCCGAAGCTAGTTAAAAAAGAAAAGGAGGGGGAAGAAAGACAAAGGGAGACACAATGATAAAAATGAGTGGGCTGAATGCATGGGCGAGAGACGAATATAAAAAGAAAACCCGACTTCAAATGAGTGAAAAGAATAGAATAATTTTTACATAATAGCTTCAGAAGTCGTTACTCAGACAAAGTTTATCAAGGAAATAAAACCTCCGATATCAGAATTATATTCTTTTTAATTCTTTGAAGTCGGTCCTTACTTTTATTCAAATTTTAATTTTGACACTACTGAGTTGACTTAACGATATAAACTAACAAATAAATCATTAAAAAAATATCCGACATCAGAATTATATTCTTTTTAATTCTTTGAAGCCAGTTCTTACTTTCATTAGAAGTTTAATTTTGACCCTTCTGAATTTACTTAGCAATATCATTAAGCTCAATGCAATGACGTACAAAGAGCAACGTTGAAAATTTCATCGTTACACCCTTAAGGGAATTTTTCTTTGAACTTTTTTTTAAAAGGAATGGTGCCTTAAATTATAATCTGTTTCATTAAACTTGAATCCTTAAAATCGGTTTACACTTGGTGAAGATTATCGCGTAGTATAAATAAATATCTCTTCTTCTTCTTCTGCCTAGCGTTTATCCCGGTTGCTAGTCCCGCCCAGCGCGGGAGAACCCAGGGTCCGCTTTCCTACACTTCCTCCTCCACTTTGCCCGGTCTTCGGCGTCCCT
>DWHP01006820.1:0-11245 GCA_018247895.1 Parnassius honrathi | reverse complement strand
CATATGCTGCAGAACTAAGTCTGCTAGCTAGTTTTGATATATGGGGGAGCCATTGAAGCTTTGCGTCTAGTGTGATTATATAAAAAATGGTGGTATCAACAAGACTCAGTTCCTCCACATTCAAAATTGTATTCCGATAATGTATTTAATTTTAAGTATTACTGGTTTGAGAATAAAGATTTTTGATTTGATTTGATTTTGAAAATTAGATCAGGAGGAGAAGGCTCCATATACCATAGACAACATACATACCCTGCGGCGGATTGTACAGAAGACTGAAGAGTACAATCTGCCACTTTGCCTGGCATATGTGGACTATGAGAAAGCCTTTAATTCCGTCGAAATTTGCGTGGTGCTACAGTTCCTGCAGCGGTGCCAAGTTGACTGTTGGTATATCGAAGTGCTGAAGTGTTTGTACAGGGGGGCCACGATGGCTATCCCAGTACAAAACCTGAGTTCGAAACCTATTCAATTGCAGAGAGGTGTAATACAGAGTGATGTTATATCCCCGAAACTCTTCACCGCTGCATGGGAAAATGTTTTCAAGCTACTGGACTGGAAAAGATACGGTATTAACATCAATGGCGGGTACATCACTCACCTTCGATTTGCCGATGATATAGTCCTCATGGCAGTATGGCTGGAGGACCTACGCTCAATGACCTCAATGGTGTCTCCCAACGGATAGGTCTTGTCACGGCCCTCAGTTGCCCCGACAAAAGTCCATTGGGATAGGGCCCATCAGTACCCCAACTCGACGAGCAACCCGAGGGTCCGGGCCCGAATGGCCTATGGGTATCTATTATATAATGGTTGTACAAGCAAACAAAAAACTTACCTAGTTCCGTAGGCATGGTCGGCCACAAGGTTCGTCAGGGGTAAGTAAGCGAGAAGTAAGTAAGCAGAGGTAAGGTAAGTAAAGGTAGTGTATGAGTAGTGTGTAATGTGACCTGACTTCACCGATGTAATCTTCAGCAGAACCACATGCGTTGCCACGCTCCACAAGGCGAAATTACTCTAGTGGGCTTTCACCGTTATCCGAACTCCAGTATAACGTCCCTTAGCACAAAACTGTAATCGAGCGCGATCTCTACACGGATCACAAAGTTTTAGCGTTCCAAACGACAAGTAAAATTTCTTAGTACGATATCAAAATGCCGCATAAGCAGCTCGTCGACACAAATTAATAGCAATTGAAGTTAAACTAATCACTCAACCTCAAAGAAAGCCTCATTGTCACGTATACTAACAAATTAGACAACACAAAGGGAGGCAGTCCTGCGCGTTCTACCGATTTTAACTTAACTTCCGTAATCTACTCGACGCGGCCTTCGCCTACAAGGGATTGTTCCAGACTGGCTCGCGGCGTCGCAGGCGCAAGCGAATTCCTCCCCGCGCAACCCGCCATCAAACCGGTTCCCCGCTCGAGACTAGCGTTACGAACGAGCGTAAACAGGTCTTAAGATGAACATGGACAAAACAAAGATCATGTTTATTGTCCATGTCACACCTATGCCGGTAGTTGTTGAGAGCACTTTGCCTGAAGTTGTTGACGAGTACGTGTACCTGCGACAGATATTCCGACTAGGTAAATACAACTTCGACCGAGAGGTCAATCGACGGAATCAACTCGGCTGGGCAGCGTTCGGGATATTACGACACATATTCTCGTCTGGTATACCTCAATTTCTGAAAACTAGATTGTACGACGTGTGCGTGTTGCCAGTGATGACTTACGGATCTGAGACGTGGTCCTTTACCGTTGGCCGTATGAGGACGCTCAAGATCGCTCAGTGAGATATTGAGAGGGCTATGCTCGGAGTTTCTCTGCGTGATAGACTCGGAAATGAGCATATTCGCAGTAAAACCGGAGTGACCTACATAGCTCAACGGATTAGTAAGCTGAAGTGGCAACGGGCTGGCCATATAGCTCGAAGAACCGATAACCAATGGGGAAGAAAGGTCTCAAATTGAGGAAGAGCGGAACATGCTCTGAAACTAGGTCAGATACATAATTTTATTACTTGCACCTAGCTTTAGCTAAATTCCGAAAAATAATGTCTAATTTGTTCAATTACCTCATTATGATCCTATTCCTATCACCCAAGGAAGGGATGAGGAAAACGGGACGAGAATATGTATCGTAGTCTTCTGAACGCTGCCCGAGCCGAATCCCTTCTATTCCTAGTTTGGGGATGATTTCGTCTTAATCGTTACGCTTGACAAGCAGATTAACGATCACTGTGTCAGACGCCTCGCTCATTAACGCTGCCGCCAGACGTCGATTTGCGCATTTAACGTCTAGAATGGAAGAGAATAAAATATTTTTATTCAATATATATCACAAGAATATTTATTGAGTCATTTATGCTTTTGACTCTTGTAGCAGGACTGTTTTTATACAATAATTTACAACCTTCCTCCTAAACCTTGAAAACAAATAAGTATGATAAAGCACGGTAGCGATCACCTCCCATCATCGCTTATTAATCATGTACCCTTATTAAACATTTTGCTTTTTTAATTTTTTTTTGTGGTAGATAAGTCTTGCATATTTTCTGGGACTTCATTGAAAAAGCGTATACATTGTCCCATGAAGGAATTATTGACTTATTAGACTCCAATGATAGGTATGACGTAAATGAGGTTATTATGTCACCTAACGGAAGCCATAAGACTTCTGGTATTTCCCACAGGCATCTCATACGACATCCATGGCACGAAATGAGGTTAATTAATTCTCCATCATATAGGTAATATGAAATGAAATTGTAGCATTAAAATAAATTATAACAAAAATAGGATTGTACGATATTACAGTAATAAATAAATTAATTGTAAAAATATTTTTAAAAACAAGCTTTTATTGAAATTTTCTAACGAGAAAAAAAAATACGGTAAAGGAGTTCACGCAAAGCCCGGCAGCATAATGGTATGCGAGCTTGCTGGAACCAGAATGGTGTAATGTGTTCAGAACTGATAATGGATCCTGTTTTCCATATTGTTTCTGAGTTCACTATTAAGTGTTGTATTTCCTTAATTTCTAATCAATTAAATCCTTTTGTTTAGCTTTTTCCTACTTATAATTTTTAATGTAATAATCGTTAGGTACTTGATAATTCAAACTGCAATGTAAACTTTGTTTTGTATTTTTTGTCATTTATCAAATTTAAATGTTTTTGTTTGTTGCAGTTTGTGGTTCATAGCCAATTTGACGTTTAATAACTTTAGAGAAACGTTCGGTAACTTGTTAATCGTAGTGAATTTATTCTATACGCGTTGTGTAACGAATAGAGGACAATGTCCAAAATCGCCCTGTGTGACAAAAGCATCGGCCATACACGATAACTAATTATTTATTTTGTTACATTAGTAGCAAATACTTTTGCAACACGGACTAGCTGCATGCCAAAATGTACATAAAAATTATACTATTCGACTAATAACATTAATCGCCGCCATCTCCGCCAAACATCATGTGGTGTCGAAAATGATTAGGGACCCCCAATCGATTGTAATCGATCTTCTGAATTTTTTTATAAACTGTTGCATGTTTTTTTAATCTGAGTCACATTTTGAATTTATTTCGAATAATATGCAAGTAGAAACTACAATAGAAATAGTCAATCACTGTTCCTTTATTGTTCTTCCCTAAAAGTATAATTTAAAAACCTACTATACCTAATGAATGAGGTCGTACTCGATTTTAAATACGTAATTAGAATGATGCTAATGTACACAAAACCCAATCATTTCATCTGATCATTATTTTTAATGATAGTTTAGAAAAGTCACATACTTTACGATTACTTACAAGTTTACGAAAATTAATACAAAATATACCACTTATTGTTACTGCATGAATTAAAAATGTCCTATTAAAAAAGCGATATTACGGACATCTAATCTGCAATATTGTATATTGTATATACTTATAACACTATTAATTATAACAGATGTTACAATTAATATTGTTACAAGTATACACGCAGTAGTGAAGTATAGGGTTGTTATAAGACATGCTTGTTACGTTATTAATACTATCGTATGTAAAAAGTTGATGTAATACTGTTTGTAATCCATAGTGTAATAAATCTTAGGAAATATCGATAAATCGTATCGTATTCGGCAACACCTGATTATGCTTGTATTTGGGATCAACTGTTTATATAATGCGCGTAATATGTAAGCTAGCGGGTGGTACAAAGATAACAGTGTACTTTTGAAACATTATATAATAATTTTTATAATTTTTCAATTATATATATTTTATAACATATATTATATATGTTAAGGAGGAAGTTTACATTATTATATAATTTGCACAAGGACCAACATCCAGAAGCGGAAAAATGAGTTGTAAGCCTAGGGTTACAAATATTTGTTCACTGGTAAAAAAACTAGTATCAATGCTATTTTACGCTGGTACTTTTTATCTATAACACTAATATTAACTTAAAGGATCGACGAAGAGGGGAGGGTGAAAACAACGAAAAAATTATTTAGCTATTGTGCTTTTTAATAAATTTGTTAAAAGACGTGATTGCTTAAATAAAATCCGAAGTAAATAAATATTTACAGTAGGATAATTAATGGTTACTTTTTAAGAAAGCGAACGTTTAATTTTGCGCGTCACAATTTTTTTCACATTGTTTATACAATTCGTAAGCATGTTTAGACAGTTCTAATTTTTACTCCAATAAAAACAAAAAAGAATTTTTGTTGTAATTTAAGCCACTTTTATACACGTGCGAAACACGACTTTTTAAACAATGTTTGACAAATACATGTAAGAAATTTATCTGATTCTGAACAAATATTTGCAACGTATTTTATTTTGTATCATTCGAGTCGATTCAATGGAATCTGATCAAACAAAAGCTAACACACAAAGGAATGGTACTGACGTCGAATTGGGTATGTGTTTAAAAGGTCTACCACTCGAACCTTAACAGAGGTAACAGAAGGAGGGAAGAGATATGTGGTAGAGACATGCTGCAGCTGTATTATGTTGCAGCAATAATGGGTCGGCTTGACGGGTGAAAGACTACACTCTCACGGAATATCAGAGTAAAATTACAGCTTGATTTTGCTGTGTTTCAGATTATGAACGTAGAAAACCGAAGACCTATTTTACTGAATACGGGTCACTCCATGCTAGTCCTGAGGGGTGACAACTAATCAGCATTCTGCATTATGAGGATAGATGTAGATTTTTATGGGTCACAGTATCAACTTACTAAAAGCTGGACTGTGTGCTCGTGTTTCACCCCTATTTTATGAAAAAAAAGGAACAATCTTAATCAGAATAAGGTCATGTTGCTCTCAACTTACGTGTGCCAAATTTAGTTTTGTTGCTTATACTATTTCTTGTGGATAGAAATGAATAAAGTAACACGTTTCTTTTTCAATGTTATGTAATATATAGTAAATATATAAAAAGGATATATTAATAATTATTACATACTTGTAATAGTTATATATCTACCAGCTTTAATTTCCCTATGTATTATTCTCCTTACTTTGCTGAGTTATGTCTACTGAAAATAACTGTGGAAACACTCAAGGGATCACTGTCAGCCATGTCAGAACTCTTCAACTCTCGCGTGAACAAATTTCAAAGGGACTTAGAGAAGACCACCCCCACATCTGCCACAAACGCTTCGGTACTGGCGCCTCAGTTTGCACCTTTTAGGAAGTTCATCGTATCCACTCTAGAAACTGTCCAGAAAGAGGTAAAATTTCTTGAAAGAGAGATTGATCGTCTGAAGATGAGACGTCAACGTAGAATATTGCTGCTCCATGGCATTGTGGATAAGGCTAAGGATACATCTATACTAGTCTCCTCTCTTTAAATGGACAAACGCAAAGTTTCTGATGTATTCCACACTTCTTTTAGTAGCTGTCTTCACCTTGGACGTTTATCAGAAAAGAAGCCAAGACCGATATTGGTTAAGTTTCGTGATGTTCATGTTTGTAACCAAGTTTGGTTTCCAAAAACCAAATGTAAGGGCACAGGTGTCACAATATCCGTGTTCCTTACAAAGGACCGTCACACGGTAATCATGGGGGTCAGGCAGAAGTTTAGCATAAGTAAATGCTGGAACAGAGATGGTTATATCCACATTATAGCTCTTGACGGCACGCTTCCACAAGTTGAGTGCATGACGAAGCTAAAAGTCGTACTAGTAGTTTCAGCAGCCGCTGTCGCCAGTGAAGGAAGTGGAACTGACAAAGTTATTCAACGCTCTAAGAGATTAGCGAAAACAGATAGACTCATTAATTTTCAATAGAATCGTACTTTACTTCGCGGAAATCCATTACACTAAAGACATTAAAAGTTACTTTGCAACCAACCGCTCAATAAAATAAAATGATGTGTTTACCTATTGTAACGCCCCCCGCCCCCACTATATAATTTATAATTAATTTCCCCTTTTTAAAATAAAATTATATATGTGTTTTTATTTTTATAAGATAGGGTGACAAACGACCACACAGTTCCCCTGATGGTAAATAGTTGCTATGGCCCATAGATATCTACATCTATCCTCCACTACGAATCAAAATGCAGATGCGTTGTCACCCGTGAGGACTAAGATAGAATGCCTCGTTTCCGGTAAAAAGGGTCTCCGGTTCTATTCACTCTCTATATGAAACACAGCAGCTTTAAACTACTATTTTACGCTGGTATTCTGTCAGATTGTGGTCCTTCCCCGGTCGAGCCGACTTATTCGTGCTACGTCTATACTACTAGTATAACTGGACAATGATAAATAAATAATGTTTTGATATTTCTCAGAGATCTTTCTAAAGGTTTAGTAATAGGCCGTTTATAATATTTTTGGCGTGATCGTCTTAGTTTGGACCCTCATTTACGATGTGATTGTTTAGTAACTTCTTTATTACAGGTGTCTTTTGGAAGAATGAATATTCACTAGAGCAATTGAAAGCCGTTGGTAGTGCCTTATAAGCAAAGTGAACCCCGTTCACGAACGTTACATAAAAACGTTGATTAAAACCACTTTTACGGATTTTATCGCGTTTAGTTTTAATAGATTTTTAATTCCCAACGTTTCAAGTGCTTTTCAGCATGGTCACGCGGGACTGGTGTGACTGACGTCCTGATGTCAATATTAACCTGGAGTACCTTCAAAATTTTAACTATTGTTTATGGTCCGATCTATGCAGCATGAACTTACTCTATCTTGAAGTCTTGCAGTGGCATGCTTGGATTCATTTTTAATGTATTAATTACAGACTTTTGGTTCGCTGCGGAGGCAAAGCAAACATGGCTAACGCTTTGTCCCGACGAAAATATCCCACTGGAAATTAACCAACAAAACCAGTGGGATATTCCGTTGGTACGGAGTGTCCAGAAATATTTATTTCACAATTTCCATGGTGACCAAGATCAGGCTCGCCTTCTAGCTGTTTCCACTAAGGATCTAGTCAGAGGTTACATGCTGTACCATCAAGTAATCTCGGCACGCATCGCCGTAGGAATCCGTCTATGAACGGCAATTTGTCAACCTCATCAGTGCCCCTGTGGTAGTGGCATCGATGAGTTTTTGCTCCACGGACTTTCATGCATGAAAAATGCAAGTAGGTTTTCCCATAACGGCTCTTTGAACAAAGTCATCCAAAGGATTCTTGTCTATATAAATATTCCTTCGGTTTAGAGCCTTGCGGAATATTTAGAGACGATAGAAAGAGACACGATGGTATGATTTTGGTTCCTTCGGAGAAAGGTACAGCCCGAGTGTGGGATGCTACTTGCGTTGACACTTTGGCGGCCTCTCAAGGGTACCTCTTTTAGAGCCGGGGCGGCATCGGAGGCAGCTGAATAAAGTAAATTGCGCAAATATGCGTCTTTGAGAAATAACTACATAGTTGTGCCATTTGCTGTAGAAACTATCGGTCCGTGGGGTCCACGTGCAATGAAGTTCCTAAAGGAACTGTATCCACGAATGGTCGTCGCTGCTGGTGATAAGAGGGCTGATTCTTTTCTCGCTCAAAGGCTAAGTATGGGTGTAAGTATACTTGAAGTATATCTTCAGCGAGGAAACACAGCAAGCATTCTTGGCACGATACGACGGGGAGCAGGTCTTTATGACAATTTAAATTTTCAGTTTTAGTTTTTCTATACTATAGTTTTTTTTTATATTGTGTGTTATGAATATTAATTTTAAATATTATATTTATTAAAACAATAATATTAATGTGTAAAAAAAAATTAAATCCGAATAATGGTGTTCAAATATTTTAAAGACGTAGTGAAAGACTTAGGAATCTCGACAGATAGCCTTTCTTGGTCTTTTCAAATAAACACACCGTCTCATATGTCGTTTTGTGATCACTAGTAACTAGTCTGCCCAATAAATAAATTCCGTCATGTTTATTAATTTACTTTAATATTTAAGATTATAATATTATTTGTAGTGCACTCTATCCATTAATTAACTTTTTCTTAATTTTTATTTCCTATTTAGGTTGTCTGGAAGAAATTGCTGCATAGCAGTAAGACCGCCTTTTGTTTTTCTCTTTGTTTGTTTCTTGTTATTTTATTTGTTTTCCTAGTGTACAATAAGGGGTATTGTTTTGTATTGTACAATTTTTTTGACTTTCTGCATGTCTTACCAGATCGTCACTTCATCTAGGAGTCGCTGTACTTTTCATCTACCGGTATAAGGCTACCACTCGTGAACCATTTCTCTTACCACCTTACTAATCCGTTGGGCTATGCCAGTCACTTTAGTTCTACTGCGGATATCCTCATTGTAGTGGACGAGAACTAAGTGGACTGTATTTAGGGAGAAAACTGAACTATTACTGTGAAGAAAGTTAATTACTGTGGCACTTGTCTGACTAAAAACTTGATAAATAAAAATTGCTATTTCAAACTACACGGGGTTGAGTCGAAATTAAAGAGATTTAAAATAATCACTATATTGAACACTATTTACAATTAATTTGCAGCAGTTAATACTAAAACACTAAATGGGCCTAATAGGGACCTTAAGGGCTTCTTTCTTGCTTGTTCTTGTTGCCTGTTCTGTTTTGAGAGCTGTAGCCGCGCGAATGACGAAACCTCGTTCTTTTCTTTTTTTTGACGGCCGAAGCAATTAAGGGCAACCCTCCGGTAACGGGGGAGGGAGGTGGATAATGCTCATAGCATACCACGCAGCCAGCTGAGCGGTTATGTGGAGACTTTTACCCACTAAACTCCACCTTTAGGGGTTGGCTTACTGATCTGACGAGAGATCTTTAAGCCGTAAAAGGATGCGACCCTCCTTGGCAGAAAGGAGGGCGGGCGTAAGCGGCGAAAAGCCGCTTAGAAGTATGCCTAACTAAGGCAGATTAAGAGATGTGTTAAGTAGGCTCGGCCTGAACCACCAGGAGGCAGTTCAGGTCAGCCGAAAGCTTGTTGGGGGGGTTTGAGAGAGAGTTTCTCGGTCTGCGCACACTACAGCGAGTATGGAGAGGGGTTGCATAGACAGCTGTCTCACGAATGAGGTGATTTGAGTGGGTCTCTAAAGCTTTGAAAAATCTCTCAAAGAGTGTTTTGAGGAACTGTTGAATTGTTGGGAGCTCTAAGTCTCGGTGGAGGTTGGCATCACGGACATAATAGGGCGAGTTCGTAGCCCTACGACAGAACAGATTTTGAACTATTTAAAGTTCTTTTATAATGTTGGGTTTGGCATGTGCAAAAATGTGGGCCGCGTAGGTCATAACTGGTCATATACAGACCTTATATAGGGTTCGCTTGTTGCGGAGGGACATTTTACTGTGTCTGCCCAACATGTTGTTGAGCCTACCCATGTAAAATCACGTGGTGCGAGTTACTTTCTTAATATGGGATGAAAAGTGTTCGAAAGTGAGCCTTGCATCAAGGGTGACGCTTAAGTATTTGACTTTTAGGATTAAGATAGGAATGTCGTTGGTGAATAGTATGTATAGGAGGGGGGCAAGCACAAAGCCTTGAGGGACCACGGCTTTAATTTGACGAGAAGAGGATAGAGTGCCTTCGTGTCTGTAACGAAAGGTACGATCCTTCAAAGGCTACGAGGTGGACGAGACGGTCAGGGAGGCCTTCGCCTCTACACGAGGCATCTACAGGTGTAGTAGTCTCTGCGTTGGCTAAAAACTAAGTGAACGGCGAGCCATTATACAACTCGCTGATTAACGAGTTGTGTAAATAGCAGCGTGTCGGGAGCAGGGAGAGTGCTAGGACTAGGAGTGGTGGTAATAGGATTAGTTGTGAAGGAGATAGAGTCAGCTTCCGCGGAGTCTACTCCTCGTGTAGAGGCAAAACACATGTCGTACTATCAAGGGTGGTTGGTCGTTCCTAGTGTGGTGGTGCTAGGAGGGGTGGCGGTGAGAGTGATGGTGCTGAGAGTGGTGGTGGTGAAGGGGATAGTGCACGCAACTGAGGGGTGGGAGGTGGGTGCTCTTCATACTGGGCAGGACACATCATTGTATTTTATTAGGCGGAAATGTGCAAATTAAGTTATAACAACTTCAATATAATGGATTTCCGCAAAGTAACGCCTGATTTCTTATATTTACGCGAACACTATTTATTGGTTAAAACTACTTTTACGGATTTTATCGCGTTTTATTTATTTTATTTTGAATACCCGACATTTCAGGTGCTTCCCAGCACCCATGGTCACGGGGGACTGGTGTGACTGACATCCCGATGTAACTTCAGCTTTGTATATAAATATTGTCTTTGGTCCGATCTATGCAGAATGAACTAATTGTGTTTTGAACTCTTGCTGTGGTATGCTTGGGTTTAGTTTTAATTTTATTAATTATAGCGTCCCGAGCATGTGGTACCCAGCCTCCTTCTATATTGAAATTAGGATGTTTTTTAATTTCAATAGCCTCACATATCATCCTTGGTAGGAATCGATATTTTTTCGCGAGAATTTGAGGTCTATCAAATCTGATGTAATGGTTGGGGCCATATAGGATGTGATCGCAAACTGCAGACGTCCCAGAACGTTGATGCTTCACGTCAGCAATGTGCTCTTTTACGTGGGTTCTAAGTGATCTCTTTGTTTGGCCTATATATGAGAGACCACAAGCACAATCAAGCTTGTACGCTCCTGCATCTTGTAGAGGAATATGACACTTGACGAATGACGATAACTGACTAATAATTCTTCGGCGGCTTGTAGAATGTTCTAATAGAAGCTCGCTTCAAGATGTAGCCAATCTTGTCCGTGACACCTCTGAC
>DWHP01006819.1:0-11245 GCA_018247895.1 Parnassius honrathi | reverse complement strand
TCTTTGTAGTAAGTGGTATTTTTAAAATATTTTTTTACGTTAAAAGGATTATTTTGAATTTATTTAATAATTAATTATATATAAAAATTAAAAACTAAAAAATATAATAGTACTAACCTTCACGCATATATCATCAGTATTTTTTTTTCTTTTAAGCGATAGGTTTCCAGGAACCAGAATATGGTAAAAACTTTAATCTCAATTACCTCAGTTTGACCAAAATGATACATGTGCCCTTCTCTAGTACGACGGCGGAATTTTCAACCTTCGTTGCTAGTAAATATGGCCGCGCCCTTTTCTTTGCTTCAACTCCTGTCCGTGCCTCATCATCCTACCATAACATTTTATTTTTCCTGTCACACGTTCTCTTACACCACAAACTTCGGTAGCTGCATCCACCCAAGCTTTCTTAACATTATGCCACACAGTCTCCAAGTCTATGTCATTCACACACAAACTAAACCACTTATATTTACTCTTATTCTGTAATTGCACTTCTCTTTTACACCTTCATCTTGTAACCTCTCTGTTCTTATATGCTGTAAAGCAGTGGTAGACACAGATGTCCGATGCCGCTAACCTCTGAATAGGCCATTAAATCGGCATAAGACTAAGTAACGATCCGTCCCTACGTTGGATCTCCGGTAAACCCATGCATCTACGCTCTACATTATTTCATACACAAAATGAGATCTATCATCACCATCATCAACTCTTTTTCATGTATGCATGTGAATCTTTTTATAACGAAAGAAAGTGTTCGTCACAAAAATATTTTTTTGCACACATATAGTGAGGAGGCTTTTACGATTACTATTTATACTTTCATCACAAAACGTTTCCAATGTCCTTTCATAACCAAGCCTCTTCACCCCAACCTTTCAACATATTTTCAATTCCCAATAACTAAATAATGATATTTTCACGTCCCTTATATTTCATTAACACAATCCTTACCATCACCCAAAACTGCTCTCGGATATAAGTGGTCTTAGACATGTCAGGAGCGTAGACCCCTATAACAAACGACTTCTTTTACACTTTTATTCGTATCCATAGCAGTCTCATGTTTACACGTTTATACTCTTTCATAAATTGACCCATTCTTTCTGAAAGGACGATCCGACTCCCTGTGCATGCTCACTCGATCTCGTCTACATCACACCAGTACGCGGTACACAAGCCATGTGTGTGGCATCCTTTTTGGCATGGCATTTTTTTTGTATAGGTTGTAATGGTGATAATGATGATACATTTTAAACAAAACATAAACACTCACGCCTGTCACTCGGAGGGGCAGGCAGAGACTACAGACTTCCATTTGGCACGATCCTGACACACTTCTCTCGCCTCCTTCACATCCATATACTTAAACACACATGCTCGTCGGTTAAGGGTACTCTTAAATTTTTTAATTTTAGTATCAGAGAAATTACTTAACATCAATACGATTTTTTAAAATGTTATTTATATACGAAGCTCTTCTATCTAAACTTCAATATTAACTGAGCAATTTTATTATATAAAGTCGGATGGTGCATTGCAGTTTTAGGTTGGTGTGCCAACAACCTATACCCGTTATCAAAATTGTTGATTCTCAGTCCAGTTCAAGTTCTATATTACGTAACCTTTTGCTATGTTTAACTTTAAACAGATTTGGATACGTAAAAATTGGCATATCTGAAAACGTAACGAGTTCTCAAAAAATAACAAGTTAAAAAAACAATACCACTGTGTTTTTAAACGACTTCGAAAACCGAGGATACTCAATCAGGATACAGGTTTTTTTTTGGTATATACTCGTGTTACTTTTTTTTGAATGAGTAATAAATTCTTAAGGGGTTTTGTATTCTCATACCAATCTGGAGACAAGATTGAAGAATTGTATAAATAATCGTATTAAGTTCTATTATTTAGACGACATTGAGATTGCAATATTTCGTAACCCATTCAAAAGGACTAAATAATTAACTGTTAACACTTAAAAAAAGTGAAAACTTATTCTTTTTAGTTTTCCAAAGTCGGCTTTTACTTTTGTGTGAATAACTATAGTAAGAAACCTAATTAATAACTAGTAAAGAGCAACTAGTAATTAAAATTAGAACTAACTAGTAACTGGGCCGGCCATATAGCTCGAAGAACCGATAACCGATGGGGAAGAAAGGTTCTCGAGTGGCAGCCTCATACCGGTAGGCGTAGTGTAGGGCGACCACCCACTAGATGGAGTGACGACCTGGTAAGACACGCAGGAAGTCGATGGATGCAGGTGGGCCAGGACCGTGCTTTGTGGCATTACTTGGGAAAGGCCTATGTTCAGCAGTGGACTTGTGACGGGCTGTAACCTGTAATGATGATAATGATGAACTTTAAAGGGAGGAACTGGTTCTTGAAACACAGTTACACTCAGGGGCCACGGAATCAATTGGATGAATTTACGTAAAAAGGTTGTATTATAGAATAAATAAAAAAAAGATAAATGGAGGCAATACACTCTCAAGCGAAGTGTGGGGCCAGCGGTGCCAGCATACGAATTAAAAAATAAAACTTTAAGAAGAATGTAGTTTATCGTGTTTTGTCCTTAGGTTCTAATTCATGTTATTTTAATATGTTGGCGCAATCTCTTTTAGTTGATTTTGATCTTATAAAATAACATTATAGTAAATACTTATCAGAAACGTCATTTTTTTAAAAAAATATTGTTTTTAGGAAAGTGTTTTTCCATTCCACAAAGTATTTTTTCTTACAAAAATAATTTTGTTATAGGCAGAAGACAACAGATCGCTACTAGTGAGCAGCAATATGAAAGTTACGAGGCTGTGGGAGTTGATGTCAGCACCGAAACCACGCCTGAACCAGTGTGCAAGTAGGTACCTTCAAAACCCTATTATTTACATGTAGTTCATAGGTGACAATAAATTCTTTCTTCAAGTACAATCTTCATTTTCGAACTTTCCGGCAGTGCATTTGGTCTATGGCTTTCGTTCACATTTCCGCCTCATCCTCCGCGACTCCATCTCGGCTGCGTTCTCTGTCTACTAGGTTGCGTATCAGGAGTACAGTCTCCAGCCTATTCGGCCCTTGATGCAGCTAATAATACCCCCTATTCTTAGCGTATTTGGGCTTTTATGAATATTACGTAACGTAAGAAGATAAACTACAAGCATAAACGTTTCAGCACAACGTGCACGTGGTGTGGACGCCGTGTGCGCTCGACAGCGCTGGAAGTGCACTACTGGCGACGATGTGTTCTGCTGGCTCGCTGTCCACATTGCCGCGTAGCACTTGAAGCGAGGGTACTCCACGCACATCTGCTAGGTGACAATCTGTTATTAAACACCCTCTCTTAAACTAGAGAAATATAAGTCTTTTCATGAATACGCTAACTAGCGTACGTAAATTTTAAAAAATATTACGTGGTAAAACGGGTATACGTGAATAATATTACGTGATAGAACCACGCTGCATCTATATTATGGTTGTAGCATAATTACTTCATAATCTTATCAGAAATGAGAGAAGGTCTGGGCCCAGTAGTGAGACATATATAGGTTTTAAGAGCCTATACTACTTCAGCTCAAATTCTAATTTCGTCCCCACCTCCCCGCGCGTCGTATGCTATGTACCGACATGTTTGTAATCACTAATACCATAGGTAGATAGGTCGTTAGATACGTATTTCATTAGGTTTATCATATTTAGCCTGTTTCCTTACGTCAACCCAGTCGCTTCTTATTTTTATTACGGTTATTTCCCATTTTAACTTTACGTCGTCCTGTTGTGTAATGTTCGTATCATTCTGATCGTAAGCGACACAGCTTTCCTGTTCGAAAGCCGAAGCGAGACTGATCGGGCGGCAGGGAACAATGTTCAGGACGTCGAAAGTTTAGGTAATTTCTTTTGACAGTGATAATAATGGTATTTAAAAAAAATAAAGAACAAGCCCTGCTTTATAGTTCAGTTAGTATACAAAGTTTCAAGATCTAATTTAAAGTATTTTATGAATTCCAGCGGTTTATTGTTCAGTTTGGAGGTAACTTTGGATTTTTTTTCTATCGAGAAAATTTCACGCGATATTGTTTTCGTCTAACATAGTACTTAACATTAATCCTCAACTTTACCAATTATTTATTTCAAAATTAATGCTGCAATATTTTCGGCATAACGGATGATCTTGCTAAGCCATTTCAGGTAGCATAGGCCCTTAATTCTTTCATTTTTAGCCCGGCTGGTATGGTAACCCAGACCTGGACTAAATGTCGCATAGAAGTATCTATCTCTCTGTTGTACTCAATTACTAGCACAAGTACTCGAACCTATAGTACAGTATACAAGTATAGTAGTGTATAATAGTGTGTAGTGTAGTTATTGGAGAACAAATGCAACGACGACGGTGGAGGCAGCGGAGAAGCGCGCCCGCATTCAGCACATCGGTCTCGCCAGCTCGACATTCGCGCTTTCTTTTGCGGTTCCTTCATTAAATCCCCTTACGTTTGGTCCTTCAAGCTGGAGTTTAGATTCCGGTGAGATAACTTACTCTATAACTACAAGGTGAAACAACCAATACAAGAGGTATTTGATGTGTAACTTCGCAGCTATACAGTAATCACCACTTAACAAAAATAATATTTGAAATGCGTTAAATAAAATATTTAGAAATAAAACGCAACATTTAAAACTTCTCCACGCTGGCCCTCAATTATTAGTCGTCTATCTGTCAAACTTATTGGCCATTAGGTGGCACGAATTTATCTAAATTATTAACAAAGAATTGCTTAAAATGTTCTAAATTCAAGGCTCTACATTCAGGCCATCATGTACAAATAAGTACTTGGACAACTGTTTCTTTGACTCAAGTACTTGGGTCAGGCGGTCACCAACATCATCTTAATTTTTCAGAAGAGTGTTCGCTCAGTGAGGGCCTATGGAAGCCGTGTCAGAAGTGCGGTGCGGCGCTCCGTGTCGATGAGAGCGAATATCACGTCAACTGTATACGTAAGTTTTTAGAGGAATAATTTTTTACCTTCTTACTATGGGGAGAATTTAATATACTTAGTCGTCATACTATATTATAAATAAGGGATGTAATGTAGTGCATAATACACGTCTCCTTTCTGAGTAACTATCTTTTTGATAAATCCTAATAAGTCATATTTATTTACATGCGCCGTACGCTACCACACGCTTAAAAACATCCATCACCTCATTTCGTCACGCACGTGTCGTAAGAGGCGACTATGGAATATGCCAGATAGTTCTCGTGCGCGACGGTTATACTGCCATATATACTATCAGAATGATATCGCCTACACCTGACGTATAATACCCACACTGACTACGGAAAAGCGTCAAATGTGCGATACATTTGGTAATGCGATCGGCAATCCGTCTGCCAAGGGTGACGATAAACTCATTACCTCTTTACTAAGCCCGGCGACAGAGATATCCAGTAGTGGACTTTACCAAGCTCATAAAGATGTTAGAAAAATAAAGATAATTTAAGGATACTCAATTACGCTCAAATATTACTTTAATATCGCACGACTGTGTGATATTAAACTGATTAACTTAAATTTTTTCAAGATTGTGCTATCAAACGTTCATTTTTGAAAGAGTTTTTCACACTCATCTAGCCGGCAAAAGTAGGGCCGAGATCCTTACACTAAATATACTGCTTCCCCATCACCAATCTCCGACAGCTTCGACTAGGTTTTGATATTGTTGGATTTTACACTATTAATCTGTCTTTAGAATCTCTTCCGTTAATCTTCGTCAGCCTGCAAAAGGTTTCAATGGATATGTGCGCTTAGCGTTGTAGGGAGAATTGTCCCAGTCGTTACGCTTGGCAGATAGATTGACAATCGCAATTCCGTCTGATCTTTGGCACCTTTCACGCTGCTGCCCCTCACTGGTCTGCATATTTTACGTCTGGCATAAACAGGATCTATCGGAATCTGTTGTCAATTATCAGCATAAAATTAATTAGTAAATCCTCCCTTATTTTACAGCTCTAGGCCTAGACGAATGGAAATGCCCATATTGCCTAACAAACGTGTTAGCTCGTGATCTACCCTGGCAGCGCCATCTGATGCAGTGTCCCCGAAATCCACGACGTTCACAAACTTAGTCCAGTTACATTTCATTTCATTTCATGTTAAAGGATTTGATTATATACACAGGTTTGTTTTTTTAATGATCGTTAATTATCTGCTTGTGTTATTTAAAAAATAGAAGTTTTCCGATTTTCTGACTTCCGGTATTTATTATTTACTAATGTTTAATTTATATTGCGAAAATGTTATTATGTCTTTCAGAGTTTGTTAAAATTTTATATAATTTCTAACTTTTGTTATTTGCGTACATAAAGTTAACATTATTTATTTCAAATTGAGCTATTACGAGAAGACATGCAGGTAATCACGCAAAATATTACTATACGTATATACATTAGAATCAATTATGTTACAAAATATTAAATAACTCAATACTTATATTAATTCTTAGATTTACATGCTCTGTGCTTGTATGTTACTTCTTAAATTGTTATTAGTTAATACCTTCTGTTACTTATTACCAAAAGCTTACTTAAGTGCTATTTATATCTCCTAGAAAATTCTTGCGCAATACTATCTAGTCAATTCCATATGCATGTATAAATTTGTAATGATTTTTGTTACTGTTATCTTAAGTCCTAATATACTTATGTCACAGTCTAACTACTACCAACAGTCGGTCATGGAAGCAATCGTGCGGTGCGGTGCTGGATGAGATTCAAGCGGAGCGCTCCCGAGCGACTAACGGCAGCTCGCTTTGCCCGCGTCTGTTCACTAGGGATGTCCTCTCGTGCAAAAAAATTTAAATGGTTCACACTATATGTGCGATAAGAAACTGTGGGTCGTCCACACTTAACATAAGGAGTTAAAGTCTCATCATTTTCCACAGACACAGGAATTTGTTTAAATGCGAAATAATCCTTTTTTTATTTGTTTATTACTTCCCGTTCTGACAACCCTAACAAATTATTGTTTAACTTTTTCGACAACATCAAAAGCGATGACTGACTGTATGTGCTTCTTAGACTGTGATTATACTGTCTTATAATTTCATAATTTTGATATTAATGTTTATTTACAGCAGAGTCATTATTTATAATTTAAGTCCCATTATTGTAATTTGATGATCTCGAACCATTGTCCATCTTAGTGTAGGATTTAGGTTTCTAACAAAACTGTTACTAGTAAAAATAATTACTCTGTAGTTCCTTAGAAAACAGACGCTTATTGCGTCTCATAGAGATAATAAAAAGGCCAAAGTCATCGTACTAATAAACTTTGCAATAGCTTAATATAATTCCGTAATAAAAAAAAATTGACCGTAAAATTGTGGTTACGTAAAAATGGTAATGTCTTTTCACAGATTACTCCCTAGGGGGTAATCTGTGCGTATCTCTCTCGCCCTTGACATGTCTGCGATGATAATTTACGAAAAATGTCATATTGTTCAGAAAACCTAACCTAGTAATTATCCTCATATCTCCGTGAATTTTCATCCACTCAATTTAAAATAGAGATAATAATTATATAAAAAAAATACATCAGTCAATTTTTGAAATGAATTGTCGTTTCAAAAACGTTATTTAAGGCACAGTTTTTCTGATCCGTTCTACCACCGTCCAAAGTGTGCGTATGGATTCCGTCTTAGACATTGCTCATGTTGTTTTCTTTCACTATGCCAACATAATGTATGTATTCTTAATCGTTCTGTTTTTATAATATTGTATCTTAAGATTATTTTAATTATAATAGAGATTACATTGTTAGTCGCAGGGGTTCCGAAGCTTTTTCAGTATACGGTGCACTTACAGGTTTAATATAAGGTCTGTGAAAAAGTTTCTTCGTATCTTGTATAAAAATTCAAGACATATTTTTTAAAGTTAATTATATATGTGCTATTTTGTTCGATAGCTTGTTGCCATCTTGTAGGTAGTACATAAACCCGTTGCTGTGGAAATCTTGGGATATTTGATCAAAAAGATGCGACAAATAAATTTCTCTTGATGTTAACACTGCCCAAAGAATTCTAAAGACACCGAAACAAGTTAAAATCTGAGTATGCAAAGTCAGGACTATATGGTGGATGCAGTAACTCTTCCCAACCAAGCTCTCTCAATTTTTCCTTAGTGGCCAAAGATGTGTGTGGTCTGGCGTTATCATAATAAAAGACAACTCCTTTTCTGTTGATCAATTCCGGCTGTTTTTCGTCAATTTATTGCTGGAGCTTATTAGTATTTGGCGGTAAAGATCCGGATCGATGGTTTTGCCTGGTGGTAAAAGCTCACAATTAACCATGCCCTTCCAATCCCACCATACGCACAGCATCACCTTGTTGAGTGTTAATCCGGGTTTCACTACAGTCTGTGGAGCTTGACTACCCTTTGATCATGATCTTTTTCGCACGTCCTTGTCATAGTAGATCCACTTTTCATCACCAGTCAAAACTGTCTTGTGGTCAATCCACAATTCCTTGGCTATGTCGTACCTAACTATTAGGGCCGATCCTCGTTATAATGCCGTTGTTCACAGTTCGTTCTCGGTCCAATCTCGGTCTGATAAAACATTATCAAGTAAAAAATATGTACGTGCATTCATACTATACGTAACAGTCAAGTTTCGGCCGAATCTCATTCCATTAGACTAAATCAGAACGAGAACGAACTGTGAACGGCAAATGAGGATCGACCCTTAATATGCCGATCTTGCTCCACTTTTTCGAAGATGGCATCGACTTTATCCGTATGAGGGCGACTAGAGCGAGCTGCATCGTATGGACGACACACACGGTCAGTTCAACTGATCACTGATATATCGAAAATCCGATATTTTAAGAAATATCACAGTCCTAGTTTGGACTAATCAGTTGGAATGATCTGTTGAACTGACCGTGTGTGTCGTCCATTAGAAATCAAAATTCGCAGACTGAAAACGCTTGAACCAACTTTGTGCTAGTCTTACTGACATTGCATTAGGTCCATAAAAGTTACATTTTTCGCGGCCTGAGTCGCATTTTTCTCTTTTTTGGTATAAATTTTCAGATCATGATTGATCATTATTTCAAGATTCATTCATATTGGCGGACAGAAAAACAATTGGAAAATGGCGGGAAAGTGTTTTTTACTTTTCATTTTTGTCTTACTTAATGTCATATATGTATTGATATTAAGGCCAGCCAGACACAAATAATACAATCAAAGAGATTTTACTTCAATTTTGTGCTACGAAAATACGAAGAAACTTCTTCCCCGACCTATTATTTTGTCTCGACGGCCTAGCTAGTAGGGTACAATGATACTAGGTACCTGTATAGATACAAAAATTAAAACATCACCAATATGAAAATGAGTTTTTACATTCATATTAAAACACAAGAATACATATTGATTATTTAAGAAAAATAGGAAATGAAATAAAGTGGCAACTTAGCCAATGTAAAGGGTGAGCTCGGTGATCAGCACACTGGGATAAGGCACCGCTACTCTCATTTCTTGCTCCACGTTGATTTTTGAGCGTTACTTGCTCTGTATTACATCTAAAGCCAAAAATCTACCGCGAATACATAAGTTGAGTTTCCGGAGAATGGTAAACAGATGCGCCTCACAGCAGCGTCCTTCTTTACGCGGCTCACGGAACCCCTGGATTAATGAACAATGTCTGAATAAACATTAAATATCTACGTCCGGCCATCTGTCATAGCTACTGTAGCTTTTATTATAAAATATAAGAGACATTTATTTTCTTCTTTTTATCTTACTAAAAAGTGAAATTTGAATTATGAAAATATTTTTCAAACGAGATTGTTTATGGTTGATTTATGAATGTGGCCTTTTAATAGAACATAGAATCCTTGGATAGAATTACTGCGTAGCTCATCACGTTTGTATTGCATCAGACGTTTTACAAAAATCATTAGCCAAAATCTTGATTTAAGTTATTCTTAGAACAATTATTTCCGTTTGTTGTTGTGTTCATTGTCTTAGTCAAATGGATTTGTAGTTTTATTAAATAGATTCGTAGCGTAATGTTATTGATAGTTTAAATTTTATCATAATAATGTAATTATATTGATTGTAAATTACATGAGAAGGCAAGAAAAAGAGCAACATAGTAGTAAATTCTAAATTATAAAGAGTAGTTGTAGATATTGTGTAGAGTAGATTATTTTTATTGTACCTATTGCGTTAGTGGTTACGTAACAATAGGTTTAGAATTACGAGTTCAGGATTGTGAGTTCCGTGTTCATTGCATTCTATGCAACTATAATAGAACATATATCGAACATAATATGTATATAAATTGTTTAGTGTTATCAAACTTGTACACATAAAGTTCTCAGTTACCTCATTGAAGTATGTCGTATGAGACGTTTAAGGGAAATGCCAGAAAGTGATTACGGTCCTCGACGGACGACCGACGGTACACCATATACGCTAGATATGAAATAGGTACTTATGAATCGACTCGACCGAAGAAGGATTTTGTTCTCACAGAATACCACTATAAAACAGCAGCTTAATGCTGCTTTGTTTTTGTTTACTGGCAATGAGACTATATATTTTGATTCTTAATTAAAAGGATAGATGTAGATATCTATTGGCCATGACAGCCACTTACGATCAGGTGGACTGTGTGCTCGTTTGTCACCCCTATTCTACAAAATAAAACTGAAGAACCTTTATCTTCAGTTCGTGTATATTCAGTGTAAATAATAATTACACCAAGCTTTGAAATCGGAACTCCTGACGGCTCGCAGTATAACCAAGTTCAATCATAAGATCAAACTTTTTGTTCACTTTTTTAGCCGTAGTAACTAGCCGTATAATAAATTCAATGTGTGTCGAGAACCGATACAATTTTATTGCTTTCCACCCTATGATAGACATATTTATTATCGGTAAACATAGTCTTATTAATTTTTAAATTTACACCTATCACAATATATTTTTAGAAGTTCCTAGTTTCACCATTTTGCAATCAAACGATGGACGTAAAATACGTACAAAACGTTTCGCTTAATCGTTTCTGGACCTCTACGATTTGGGACCCTTATGCCAAATTGTACTTTACATTGGGCTTTACAAGAGTGAATAGGCATTTTTAGGCTTACTTTTAGGAGCAATAGTTATAGCAGACTAGAATTAAATTTATCTTAATTATAATTATATTTAAAAAAAATGTATTTTCAGTCTTTAGAA
>DWHP01006818.1:0-11246 GCA_018247895.1 Parnassius honrathi | reverse complement strand
CAATAAATACATTTTTAAATAGTAATGTTGTGTCACTTCCTTGATTCCCGAAATTTTCAGTGCCGCCCTCGTAGAATTTATCCACACAATTTTCTTAAGTACTCCCGTCGAAAATGCGATAGAAAATGCAATGAGATGAAACATCTTTTCACATTGCCATTAAATAGAGCTGATCAGATAGAACTCTGTTATTGACGATTCAAGCCACTTTCGATGGATGTGATCAAGTGGAAGGAGCTGGCACTGGGTGCCCCTGTCCAGAGATGAGAACAGTACTCCATGTGAGGGCGAACTTGCGCCTTGTAAAGTTGCAAACGGTGTGCTGACATGAAATTGCAGAGCTGGTTAAGCTTTTTAGAGTCCAATTTAGACTTCCATTCCAATTCAAAGTTCCTTTAACATGTCGATGCCAAGGATTCCGATTCTGGCTGCGTCAGCATGGGGAGGTGATACGACAAACAGGATAGTAGGTTCTAGTGGTAAACACGCAAACCTGTATCTTCTGAACAAAGCTAGGGCCCCAAACTAGGGCAAGCCCAAGATATGGTTTTGTTGTTTATAGCAGTTTTATAAAAATACACTAATCTTGATCTGTCTCCACTCTTCAGTTTAATATTCAGTGCTGTCGAGGACGTGTTTAACAAAGCACATAGAAGGCATACTACTGCTGGATAGATTATATGACATATCAGCGATTGCATACCTTCGGTGGCTTCGAAAAAACCCGTTTGGGTTTGCTTGAGCGAAAGAAAAAAATATTTGCATACAATACAATACTTCATGTATTGTATTGTATGTAAATATTTTTTTCAAAAGGAAAGCAAGAACAAAGTACAAAAAAACTATGTACAAAATTAAAATAACAAATTATTTATATTATAAATTGAATCCTCTCTCTTTCGTAAGGAAATATTTGATTACGTCCGCGTAAAATGTTGGTGATCGTTTTAATTGTACCAATAACTGTTTTTCAATTGCGGTATTTGAGCGAGGATATGATCAGTTTTTTCTCAACAAAATTTAAAGATTTGTTACGAGCTTAGGGTTCGTGACAATAAAAACTGCCGATTGAATTACCAAAATTACCGCTTTAATCAATTAAATCTTAAAACACACCAATAATAATTGTTGGCGCGACTACTGACGCCATCTATCGACGCACCGGGACACCACACTTTTATTTACGAATCAAAGCTCGTCATTGTCGGCGACCAATCACAGCACGTCGTTCAATTAGTTATAAGATCTGTTTTAACTTTTTATTTTTAATACCTGATACACACTGTTAGAAATAAGACGAATTAAATATAACCAGAAAAAGGTTCAATAAATCAATCATTGAAGAGCACCCGCCTCCCGTTCCTGTACAGACATTTACAAAATATTTTGAATTAATTAATAGAATCAGGCGTTACTTTGTGGAAATTCATTACACATATTAAAGAGTTTAAAATTTAATGACGAAGATCCGCGACTTTTTCTTCCACCAGGGCGACGCCACTTGCTCGTGAAAGGGAAGTGGAATATTTGACAGATTTCATAGCGGGAAGTAAGTTAGTAGTTGTTCAAAAATGTAAAGGTTAGTATTTCTTTCTATAGTGTTAGTTATATTTTATATTAATAATAATTCGATTAAATATAAATAACATATAACATAAACACTCACGCCTGTCAACCAAAAGGGTAGGCAGAGACAATAGACTTTCATTAAGCACGATCCTGACACACATCTCTAGCCTTCTCCACATCCATATACTTACGCACACATGCTCGTCAGTTAAGGATACTCCTAATTTGGCCGAAAATATAAATAAATCAAACCAAAGAAACAATTAAAATAGGCAAAAAATTGAAAAGAAAACAGCTGACACATTGTTTTATGTATTAATATCATACATTACAAACTTATAAACTTTGATTTTAAAATTTATTTCACAATTAAATGTCATTACGTAACAAACAACTTCACCTCAGTGTCAACTAGCGACATCTGATGAGCGGAAGATTATTATTAGTCTTCATTAGCTAGATATTTAGTTACGCTTTAGAGAGTGAAGCTAATAATTATGATTACTTTACAAAAGAAATGAAGGCTTTAAATTTTATGTTACATTGTGCAATAAAATATTCTAACAAGATTATACTTCAGATATTATTGACTTGCATGACAAATGGTAGTTTACATCCGACATCCTCCAGAATGTCCTTTGTCGTTTTGTAGATGGAATTGCGATCGTGCATGGCCTTACACGGTACTTAAGAATCTGCGTCTGTGAAGATTTTCTTTACATATTTTTAAATAAATAAGATTTATCCCGTTTCATTTTGCACACATCGATCGCGAAGTGGAGATGTAGTGCTCTATTGTCACCAAATCGAAATATCACGATCCACTCAACTTAAATTACTTCCACCAGCTTTATATTGCACTTATAAAAAAAAGTAAGTAGAACAATAGTAAAAGGAGATTTCAATTACTTGCTTCTGACGTAATTAAAAGATTTTTTTTATTTTGGTTATTATTAAGTAAAGTTAATTGAAAATAATTTCACGTGGACTTCAGTTGAACAGTCTGGATGTGAACAAAATATCCTTCGATAAACCGAACTTATAACTTTGATTTTTTATCACCCCTTGATTTTGATCCCTAGAAAGCCTTTTGAATTTTACTATTTGTAAACCGTCCCGTTCATTAATATCTGACAAGTTTTTACGGTAACAATACGAATCACCGGTATCAAGCAGTCAAGAAAAGAAGTTTTGGAGCTGTTTATACGTGTTTCGGTAAATAAAAGTAAATTGATTATTCAAAACATTACATGAGAGCTCGTGGTTACACTTTCGGATTTTCCAAATTTATTTCTATTTGGCGAGATAAGCGTAGCTATAATTATTTACTTCTAAATATTTGGGTTATAGTAATTTTAACTACTATTTTCTATAAATACGGTGCAGGTATTCACACCCTCTACACTAGGAATTTCTTCTGTACTGTGGAGCGGTTTTACATACATAAATTGTACATAGGCAGTCATTCAGATCTGGAAGTATTATTTGTATGGTGTATAAAAATAGCTTTTTTCATTCGAGATTCGAACGTGCACCTCACAGCACAGCGGTATTTTTTGTTAGTCTCGTTAAGTTATTATTAAATTTGTTTGTCGGTTACACGTGTCATACATATAGATATTTATGTAACGTGTAAACATTTTTAACATTTACAAATGCAATAAGAAACTTTATTCCCTTTCACAAAAAAAATCTGATAGCACTGTTAAAACTAATTATATAAACGCTCACGCCGTTTTATATATAACGATAAAATTAGCATTTTTTTTAAATAAGGGCTGCAAGTATTATTTATCTTGTGCACGTTCTCTACTCAGCAGCTTTAGAAGTTCAACGCTGCCAAGACATGAAAAATGCCTTAAGCATTCGATAAATGAACAATAGGAAGATCACGGCTAAAGCAGCCTTTATGTTTTTATTTGCTTTTATTTTATAAGGTAATGCTTTATTCGATTTATATTTCAAATTCTTGCACCCACGTGCTCAAGAGCAAATTCGTGTGCGATTTATGAATGCAAAGATTTAGCCTGTCTGTTGCATCTCGATCTTAATTTACTAGTCAATTGTTTTTTGTTGCTACAACAGTTAATGATGTGCGTATTAAGTGCTTTTCTCTGTTCGACTCCATTGTCATAAGGGGACTGTCGTCATGTGACTTTACTTCAAAAAAAGTTGAATTACTGATGATATGGTAGAATAATCTAGGTAAGCAGATAGAGTGCATACAGTATAAAATTGCACAAATGTATTAAAAGGAATGAAGGTTTTTATACCTGTTTTTTCCGTTTTTCCATAACGTTTCAGTGGCATACATTATTACTGATGTTTATTTATAGAGAATCTAAGTGTTCTTTTTTTGTTATTATAAACCAATATTCGACTCCAAATCCAACTAGTGATAAGTGGCAATAACATCCTAGGTGGTGAATTGCGCTGACTTAGCATGACGAAAGCGTGTTCACGCTTGCCTTAAAGATACTCGGATCGTAATCGGATGGAAAGGCATACGCCGTCAAATTATTCTACTCTTTGCTGTACATATTGTGATAGATGAACCAAACCGTTTTGTTTCGAATGTGTGGAATATCGACAACAACGGGGTAAAGCCCGATGATGGAAAGGGGAGAGAGGAATTAAGCCATGTATTTCCAGCGTTCACTCTCTGAAATGCATTCTATAGAAGACCGTAATTAATATTTATAATTATAGGATAAGCTGATATAAAATATAAAAAGACTGACGATCATTGAAATTTCATTCCTAGTTTTTTCCCGTATTTTTTATAGTATAGGGTGACAAACGAGCACACAGTCCACCTGATGGTAAGTGGTTTCTGTGGCCCATAGACATCTACATGTACCCTCGATTATGAATCAAAACGCAGATGTGTTGTCACCCGTGAGGACTAAGATGGAACTCCTCGTTTCCAGTAAAAAGGTATCTATGTCTCTACACTCGCCACACGTAACACAGCAGCATTAAGCTACTATTTTACGCTGATATTCTGTTAGAGCGTGGCCCTTCCCCGGTCGAGCCGCCCCTTACGTGTTACAACTGTACTACTAACGTAATTGCAGCATGGTTCTACCACGTATAAAATGTACCGTATAATATGTACCCGATTATGGTACAAAATACAAAATAGTAAACAGTTGTCAGTATTTTACTGCATTTTGTGATATAATATATCATCATAATACATTTTAAATATATAGTGCAGCAATATTTGTAATAAAGAACTGGATAAAGTCCTGGCTCGAGCGCTTTATGTATGTACTTTGGTTGCATTTGGCTTGTTTAAACTCAACTTCTCTTTAAAATTTTGGTTTTTCATAATATATTGACGCCGTGTAGTCGGTTCAACGCATCGGTATTTCGTTACTGCTCTTTATGGACACCTAGCATTGAGGTTATCATTATTATCATCATCATTATTAGAACTCATCACAAGTCCACTGCCGAACATAGGTCTTCTACAGGAATGCCATAAAGCCTCATTAACATTCAGCTCCTGCCACTACTCTTTGCGCTGCCGGCCATACTTAACTAAATACTGCCGTAGCAGGATCGAGAGCAGTGTCTATTTACATTCTGCCTCGCCACTCATACCACTTTCGAGTTCCGACTATGGCAGACGTCGAAATAATTACAGCGTCCGCGCTGTGTTTATTTCGACGTAATACAAAATTATATTAATGATTCAAAAATATATCAAATTCAAAAGAAGATAGATAGAAAATTTATTTGCTTAAAAACATGGTACATAAGATGATCAACGACGCGGAACTGACATGTTTTGCCATAATTGGCATGCATAAATTATATGAAATACAGCTAACTACACAAACCCAGTGTAATATTTTAAAATTATTTCATTGCTTAAAAGTTAGGTACAAACATTATTTTTGAGTTATATATATTTTTAGAAATAAAATATCAATGTTCATTAATTCCTTAGACTAAATTTTATATTAATATAATAAATTTGACGAATTTATAATTAATTATGTACATAGGTATGTACATAATTAATGTTATCTCTAAAAGAAAATTCGTCTTCGTAGAAGATGATGAATTATAGTTTTTATCGTTGAAATCCCATATAGTTTTTTTGATTCCAGCAGTTCTAAAAACTTGATTGTATTTTCGTTACCCCACTCGAAAGGCATTTTGGCAGATCGTACTTATTTAAAAACAAAACGACACGCACGTCCGTTCATCCAGGCGATTGGCGCGAAGTGAGCTATAATATTGTAGTCTTTGAAGTGAGCGATGGAGCAGAATGTGAACACTCACTGCCGCTCGCGCTGCCCGTCCTTTAACTTCCGCACGAAAAACCGACATTCGAGGGAGCGTCGGACAGCGGCAGCGGCATGGGCGGTGACAGCGCGGGTAGCCGGTTTACATACCCTGCCCACTTCCCTGCCCACTTCCCTGCCCAAAGACTGAATGTAAATGGGGCATAAAGCGTGGTAATGTAGGTGTACTTTGAGGTGCATTTGTTGTCAAGTCGTCACTCCATCTAGGGGGGGGGCCAACTTAGACGGCCATTGTCTGTGTTGCCAGTTCTTCGAGCTATATGGCTCGCCCATTGCCATTTTAGGTTCGTTGGACGACCGTTTACAAAGTCATTCACGTGGAGACACTTTTAGCAAGCACTCTGTATAGCTCGCTGAGAGACCTTAACGTACATATTAAATGAATAAATGAAGATTTTTTTTCCTAATTAATTACTGCAGTCTTCCTTACATTTGAGATAACGCTGAAATGTTTACTTTTATTTTGAATCAAGTTTTTATAGCAGTAGATTGGTCATAAAAACTTCTAGTTTAAATATTATGTTAAAGAAATATACACTTGATATATTTCCAATATTGGGTCGTTTTTATTACATTAAGCAAAAAGTAAATATTTCATAGGAATTTATTAAAAAAAAATTCTAACCTATTTCGAAAAAATGCGAATACTTCAGAATATTGGGTACGTACAAAAGAAGAAAGAAAGCCGCTCTAAAAACGTTAAATATATCTGTATTTAATGACAGGTTTATGCAGTAATATCGGTGATAGACTGGGAAACTGCAGCGACAGTGACAATCACAACATCACTATGCCTAAAACCGAACGTTTTGTCACTTGTACAAAATTAACTTTTGGCGAAACCTTATTTCATCATCATCATCATCACCATTATTACAGTCCTTCACAAGTTTACTGCTGAAAATAGGCCTCCCCCAAGGAATGGAAAGCATGGGTCTGAGACACCGGCGTCCATGAACTTTCTGCATTATTTAATTTAATTATTATGAGGTATTTAAATAGTTTTCTCATCTGGTTGGGTTATGGTTGTTAATAATTACATATTATTATTTAATTTCAGTTCTTAAGCGTACATAGTTATATCAGCAGAGCAATATCATTCGAGGTAATAAATTACGAGTAAAATTTTTAATTATTTTGATTGGAAGTTTGGTATTATATTTTATTGTATACTTTGATCATTAATGCAATATATATGTATTACTTTGCTTACATACACATAAATTGTTTGTTTTACTTGGTACAATCTACTTAAATTCATACTGATAGTGTAATTTTATGTATTTAAATATGATAATAAAATTAAAGAAGTTAGTAAAGACTTCCCACTTAAATTAGAAACTGTTGTAATACATAATATAAACACAACATCATTCTTGATACCTTCACTAGTGAGCCGTGACTTCAACTTCTGGCATCGTTCTGTCGCAACGTTCTTCAGTGATTTCATTCGTAATGCGTTGCCTCAAAATCCGAGCGTGCACTTGAACGTACGATTGGTGTCTGATCGAGTCATTAGAGCAACAATGCTCATACATTTCTTCTCCGTTCAGGAACATTCCTGTTCTGCAGTGCATTTGCGTTACGGCTATCTGGACAACACTGGCGTACACACAGTTTGGGAAACTTCACCTTTTTATAGAAATAAGAGCGACAAGAACACACAGTCTATATGATGGTAAATTGATATAGTGTATACATTAATATTAAGAACTAAAATACGGACGTGTTTTCAGCCTAACATATTCTGTGTACGCTTCTTTACCAGTATATAGGTTCTACGGTTCTCGTTATTTAGCTTAAGTAACATGGCAACAATATGTTTCTATTTTGCGCTAGTATTCCGCGCGATCTTTCCCGGTCAGGCTGATCGTTTTATGCTACCTGGCTCTACCACGAATTGAATTACGCTCTGTTTGATAGCCGTACATAGATTTATTCACTGTCGGAATCTTGTTAAAAAGATTATATCACAACAAATTGTTAAATTTTAAATTATTAATTGTTGAGTTTTTGTACCATAGTTAAGTATTTAATTATGTATGAGTGTTTCTCGTGTTGTTGTTTAAGATCTTCTTGTGGCATTCGTTTTAGACAAGTCTTCATCACATTTACGGCTTTTAACAAGTGTCATATCAAATTAAATAAACTTTTTTTTTGTTACGTTTGCTAAATGTTGAAATTAGACACTTTATAATAAGTAGAAAAGGACACCAGACGCAAAAAAGAGAGTTGTACAGAGTACAAACAAACAAGTTTTGAATTGATTGTTAAAATTAATAAAAACCATTAATCTCTCCCTTGTGTGATTAACGAGCGATAGTATCCTTCCATTAATTTCCTACATTTCGAAATATAGAGTATCCAGGCTCGCGGTTTCGTGCACGTAATTCTTTACTTGAGTTTGAGATATGAAATATGATTTATGACTTTAGCCTTCCTTATACGGGAGTTGCATTATGAGGCGACATTACGAACTGTAAAGCAAAATTAATTTTAAGTATTTCTTTTATTACCAGCCTCTAAAAAAAACAATTGCTGATAGTAAACGACATTTATGATCAACACGGTCAGCCTGCGGTCCTATGATCAAAATCTAGATAGAACATTTGTGTTTGGTGACACCGAGTTTATGTTTTCGGTAGATGGATTATACTAACCATTAGACTTTATAACATATCTTATAGTCGCCTTTTTTAAGAAAAATACAGAATGAAGGGTTCCTTAGCTCCCCTTATGCTATCATCACCATGAGGAATACGATAACTATAAATATGTTATAATATTTTTCAGATATCTTTTATAATCATAAATTTATAAGTGGTAGAGCCACGCTGCAGCTATATTACAGTTGTAGCACTAATGGGTCGGCTCGACCGGGGCAGGACCACGCTCTCATAGAATACCATCGTAAAATAGCGGCGTAATTCTGCTGTGTTCATATGGTGTGTGTGTAGAGAATCGTGGACGCTTTTTACCGGAATCGGGGTATTCCATCTTAGTCTTCAGGGGTGACAACCCATTGGCATTGTGATTTTTAATTGAAGATAAATGTGGATGTCTATGGGCCCCAGCATCCATTTACCATCGGGTAATGTGTGCTCGTTTGTCACCCAATGCTATAAAACCATATTTGTTTGTTGCGGCCATAAAATTGTAATTTGTTTGTTATGCATAACAAACAAATTAAACATACACGATAAAATTTTTAGAAAAACAATGTTGAGGGAGCTGCTTCTTTTTAAAGTAATTATATCTCCGAAATGTAGCGTTATTAAAAATCCGTTCCAGTTTGAGAGATATATTTGATAAATAAATAGTCTGAGCTGATGCTGAAAGCGAAAGTATTGTTTATATTAGTTACAGTATATTAAAAATAATAGCAATAGTAATGTCATCCCGATCCAAATTCGGTCATAGCGGCTGGCTTCGACGGAGACTAGCCATCTGCACAGGACAGGGTTATAGTGCACGAGTGTGTATACAAGCACTAGTGCTTTTTCAAAGTCCAAGGTGACGGCAATTCGACAAGGTACGGGAGTTAAACACCATCAACTTCCTGACTCCGGGTTGCTACTGAGAATTTCTTCACAGAAAAACCCAATAATGGATTTTGGTTCAACACGGCATTAGAACCTGGGACCTCATGTACAGCTGTCGCGTCTACGATCACATACCTAACGAGGCTCTCAAAACAAATATGAAAAGCAAAATAATGTAAATATAAAACTAAGAAATAAATAATAACTTTTTGAAGCGGTGTATGCTGTTGATTGACGGACGATTGATTAGTGTAACCACTGAAAGATGGAAAATACATTCCATCATAGAGTAATGATGGGGAATAGTAGCATGGCTTGGTTCTTTATCGGCTCTACACTCATCAAGTCGCTGCTCAGCGTGATTAGTGTCTGTGAAATTACGTAGTAGTGCATGCTACCTGCCTGCGCACGGATAGGTCTGTGCTTAGCTGTGCGTAAAAGTTGTTAAAATAACGTGGCGTTTGTTTCTTAGTATGGATACTTTAGTTAATTGAACTACTTTTCAAGACTACTTAAACAAACATTTTCATAGAAATTCATTGAGAATATACCACAACGACGTCGTAGTTTTTATATTCAAATAATTATTATACTTCAATATTTATGAATATTAAAAACCTAAAGTTTTGTAAATTTTAATGGAAAATCATTATAATGGTAAACACAGAACAACACTTTGCTGTTGCTGTAAGGTGGTAAGTTGAAAGTATACGTTGTGGTTTTTCTTGATGGTGGTGTCAACTAATCAATTAACACGTATATCAAGCATTAAAATTTAAGAAACAGAAATACATAGATATATAGAGATATAAATAATGTATATTATACTCCAATACCTACTTACCAAACTTAAACTTTATTTTTATTTACGTGCAGATTAAATGTAAGTTAAGCAGAAAAAGAAAAAGGTAGGTTAAAAATATAATGTTAAAATCTGACCGTCACCACAATATTGGAGCGTCGTTTATCTTGGCCGGGAGAGAACTTACACGACGCATACGGTCGAATCGAGTAACAAAGGAGTGTAAGCTTATCGTGGGATAGTGCGATGTCGCTGTACGGGCTTCTTTTTACCGACACCGTTCGAACCTTTTGACGTATTTAAACAAAATAACTTTTAAATTTAAGTACTTACAATTTACCCAGTAAATACTAAGATATATAAAGAAAGAACTCAATACATAACTTTTATTAATATGGCAAATTATCAAATAAATGTTTGTTCACTTTTCCCATTGTCCGAATGAGGTTAAAAAAACTATTTTCATTTATTTATTTTTTGATTACTTTACTACTGAACTTTCTACTATTGAACTTTCTTTTTTTTACTATTAAACGGTTGGCAGACAGACGACGATTCTCGATAGACGTCTCATACGTTACGCACATTTGAAGCTGTTCGACACCATTTGCGAGGATATTTTTGTTTGACTCAAGCTCAAGCTTACCGTTTGGCCATCAACGTTAACTGATGTACCCGTTACTTCCCGGAAATACATTCGATTTGCAAAAATTTTTTTGAACGGTACAAAAAAGTTTATTGTCATTGTTATGAAATTATGTTCAGACTTCATCTTAAAACATCGAAAAACCCCTTAAGTCCCAAAAATTATCACTTATAAAGATAAAGTCAATATATATATCCGTGCGTTATCTATATAAATAAATAAAATTGAAGGGTCTGTTTGTAATGTGAAAATAGCAGCTTTTTACTAAATGCATAATATAAAAATGTATACGGTACTTGTAACAGAAACACAATTTTTAAAATTTTTGTCTGTCTTCTGTCTGACTGTTTGTTTGTTCCTACTAATCT
>DWHP01006817.1:0-11246 GCA_018247895.1 Parnassius honrathi | reverse complement strand
TCAAAGCACTTGTTTCGTCGTTTTCTCTAATAGTTCACACGCGCAGACACTTAATTCACAAAATCACATCACTTTTATGAATTAAAATCCATTTCAAACCATTATTCAAGCGACAAAACAGGAGCGACAGTCCGTCGTCGGCCAAGTTCCCGTCAAAACTCTCAATAACAAGCATATAGACTGCCCTTTGTTATATTATTTAAAAAAAAGTTACAGCCTATATTATAACACAGGCCACCTCCAATTTTTGAGAGGGTTTTAGGGCAAGGACATGTCCGCTGCGCTGCCCCAATGCGTGTTGGTGAACTTCACGTCTTCGAAGGTCTATTTATAAAGCTGATAACAATAAAGTTTAAATAATTAAAAAGTTTTGCTGAACACTATGCCACGGCTTTTTAGGATACTTTTAGCATCCACTTTCGTTTCTTTAATATCTTTATCAAACTTAAATTCTACCCGATAGAGGCCTATCCTAAGAATGCGCCGCATTACGCATTTTAGGAAGATTTACCCATTTACTCATAGCGCCGGGTAAACAACACTGCTGTCCATCGCTGTAAGTGATATTTAGGTTCTAGAAATATGATTTTCCGCCATCAATCGATCACATCATGTTCATTAGTTCAATTGAGAAAAAGGTGGTACCATGTCCCTTCCTAAGGTAAGAATGTTAGGCAAACTATTTAGTTTATAGAGCACTGACAACCCTAACGATACGAAAAAAAAAACGTAGCAGTTATCGCATAGCACGAAACGGGAGGTACGATAAAGCAATTAAACGTTAAATCAGCAAAATTACGTTAAACAAAAGGTGAAGGTGGGAAATGCGAGATACAATGACCATTCGCGGTTTAACTCCAGGAATAGATTACTTGGTTCGATAAGACCATGTCCAAGGAATTGCTTGTTAAAATGCGCTAACTAAAGCCCGAAGGTACGGGCGATTGTTCGTTGAGATTCCTAGGCAAGCAAGAGGACAAGTCGTAAAGAATTTTTATTAGCTCCTGTGTAAATAATTATCCGGTTGTTACTGAAAATTTTGTTGCGGTTAAATAACAAGAATAGGGTGAGATATATTAACAATTAAATTCTATTGATTAAAACTACTTTTACGGATTTTATCGCATTTAATTTATTTTATTTTTAACATTTTTCGATTTGAACATTGTTCGATTTTATCGCATTTTTAATTTAATTTATTTTTAACACCCAACTTTTCGGGTGCTTTGCAGCACCTATGGTCACGGGAGACTGAGGTGACTGACGTCCCGATGTCAGTGTTAATCCGGAGTACTTTCAGCTTTTGGAATTATTGTTTTTGGTCCGATCTACGCATAATGAACTTACTGAGTTTTGAAGTCTTGCAGTGCTATGCTTGGGTTTAGTTTTAATTTTATTAATTATAGGGTCCCAAGCAGGCGGACTATCACTCTCCTTTTCCCTATGGAATCCGGTGGGTACTACCACGTCCTTCTCTATCGAAATTAGGATGCTTTTTAATTTCAATAGCCTCAAGTATCATCCTCGGTAGGAATCGATGTCCTTTCGCTAGGATTTGTGGTCTATCAAGTCTGATGTAATGGTTGGAGCCCTCTAAGATGTTATCACAAACTGCAGACTTCCCGGAACGTTGATGCTTCACGTCAGCTATCTGTTCTTTTACGCGGGTTCTAATTGATCTTTTTGTTTACCCTATCTATGAGAGACAACATTCACAATCAAGCTTGTACACTCCTGCATCTTGTAGAGGAATATAACACTTGACGGATGGTACGAACTGACTAATCTTCTTCGTCGGCTTATAGAATGTTCTAATAGAAGTTCATTTCAAGATGTAATGTAATCCAATCTTGTCTGTGACACTTCTGACATATGGTAGTACAGCAGACACACGCTCGACTGTGGCCGGCTTCACTCGGTCACTGTGACGTAGACGCGGGACCCCAAGCTTGATGACGTGCAAAACCTGCTTGACGTGCTGAAGCTTGGCGGCCAGGTGTTTCTTGTCACATGGGTGCTGGAAAGCTTCGGGTACTACGTCGGATATTAAAAATAAAATAAATTAAACGCGATAAAATTCGTAAAAGTAGTTTTAATCAATACGTAGTGTTCGCGTAAATATAAGAAATCAATAATCAAATTCTATTCACAACGTTTAATAAATGCTATAAAATTTTAACAGAAAACGACACTTGACAGATATAAAACAAAATCTGCTGAAAAACAACTCACTTTTAAGAAATAACGACATCTAATCAGAATACGGTTGTCTCTTTTTACGTAATCATTAAGCTATGTTTTTTATATATTATACATTATTCCTTAAAATTCGTTATAATACGTTTGAACGACGCTTCTAAGCTTATACTGAAATTGAACGAAAATCTCGAAGGGATTATTTTATTTTATTTTTAACAAATTAGTAGGGGAGTAAGTAGAAGCACGTACTTTTTGAGTCCTTATAGTGAGATTTTGAGTCCCAGGTAAGCACCCACCCCAAGTCACGCTGTCAAGCAGATTTGTATCCACAGTGGTGTTCCGATCTGAAGGATATGGAGAGTCAGTATAATTACGGGGTGAGGCACACCATCTTAACCCTATAAGGTGACAATACACCTTTAGCCTCCTTTGTTTAAAGTTGTTTGCTTTGTTTAAAGTGTTGTGGGTACTTTAATGTTATAAAACCTCTCTATGGAGATAACAAAATATTGTTAAGCATCAAAATGTAGAAATCCTCATCCTTTCTGGCAGTCACTTCAGTTGTCCGATTCTAAGTGTTTTCAAAAATCATCGTAAACGATAAATTCCTACGTAAAATAGTTTCATTGTCTCTACTTAAAAGCACTAAGGTACGTGAAACTAATATGGTCACCTTAAATTTTGCCGCCCTATAAAACCAAAACCAGTAAAAGGACAGAGACAATATCAAAATCGTATACTATAACTAATATACGAAAAAAAAATAGCAAACAAGCTTTGGAAATAATTAAGAACATTTCGAAAAATCAACTTAAAAAGTACTAACTACACTACACAAATACTAAATTCGACTAAAATATTTACTATTAAGTCAACAACTGTCACATCGACGTCATTAATGCAGCGCCCTTTCGTCCCTTTATTATATTTTGAGTGGCTGATGAAGAGCTATCGTATCATAGAGCCATCTATGCAAACAAGGCCGTAGTTTCTGAGTCACAAGAATGTGACAATATTAACCGGATAACCATATTACCCTCACGTACTATAAAAGCCTATAGAAGTCGCATTAATTTAATACAAGAGAACTATCAAAACTCTACAAGGTATCTAGGAGTGTGGTGTAAACTCTAAAATAATTCTTAAGATTCTCCGCATATCTACATGGCTTAATAAATAGTCGAAAAGGCACTTTGCCCATTCTGAGTGACGCACGCCTGCCCTTCTTTACAAATTTATGTAGCGTAGTGAAATATTCAATTATAAGAACATTGTCCATTGCTTTAAAGTTCAAAATTCGATACACTTCAGTTTCAAAAGTGAATTTTAAGAGTAGTTTCAATGCACTTGCTCTGTGCTTTTAAGAATTAGTTTCTTAAGTAATATTGTGAGTCAGTGCTGATCATTACTTCCGACAGTTTTTATGTGTATGTATGTAGGTAAAAATGTAAACTGTCTTACTGACATGTTGCAGATACAATTTTGAAGGCGGAAATAAATTTATAACAAAACATTGTTTGTGTGATTAGTTTTTATAAATACTTAGGTACTCCAAAATTTTCTCGTGTATCGCAGAGACGTTTTACATACATAAATTGCACGGGGGCACGTAATATGAATAAATGAATGAAATAAACTTAATATCAAGTTTTTTTTTATAGAATAAGGGTAACAAACGAGCACCAGGTCCATCTGATGGTAAGTAGATACTGTGGCCCATAGACATCTACATATATCAATAGTAAAGGACCAAACGAGAGATGGGAAGCAGAGTCAAAATTGCGGTTCGGTATCGCCATCGTTAATGAGGCTCGTGTGCAGCAAAAGATTTTTATAAACTGATAGAAAAAGAGAAGAAGTCAACCTCTGATCTTTTCACAAACGTAACGGCAACCAGTAGTTAAACTAGCGAGTGCCTGTAAGAGTGTAAAATTGTGAGTAAGTTACACTTATACTGTATCATGTCCGGTGTTATTAAATATCTACTGAACCCTTCGTATTCGCACGGGTCATTTTTGGATTTCGACAACATATGTATGTATTATACATATATACCCTCTGCTTGAATTCTGTCTATCGATGAAAACCGCATCAAAATCAGTTGCATAGTTCAAAAGACCTAAGCGTACAGACGGCGGGAAGCGACTTAGTTTTATACTATGTAGAGATAATATAATAATACAAAAAACTTAAACAACACTCATTGATCTTTAGCTACGATAATCCTAGCGACAGTTCTTGGTTACAGTCATAGAACTATTGTATCGTCATCGGTTGTTCCGCGGTAAAAAATTATAAAATTGTAACATGTATACATGTAACATACAAATTTACTACTTATTACACAATTAAGGAATACAAAGTGTGTTAAAAAGTAAAGCTTGAATAATCCAACTGCTAAATCAAAATACCAATAAATGGGTGCAGGCCTCTTCTGATTTTCCGAGCGCTATGGAGCAATTAGTCCACTGCGATGCTCGTGCTTCTTCATATCTTTGAAATAATTCTATACCTCAGACATGCAAATTAGCTCATAACGTTTTCCTTCACTGTCGAGCACGATGTACGTCGGCCCCAGAAATCAGCTCACAAACAAGAAAAAATTACAGCCTTTATTATAAATCTCACTCTTCGTCTCGTTTGTCTTCTGAGGGGGCTTTTCTGGAAGGGTTTTTAGCACAAACCAGAAATAAAACAATAAATAAAATATGTAGTGTCGCATTTAATTTACATTTACTACCAATATTAAAAAAGTTTTTTATAACTACGTTTTTATAAAGCAATGCAAAGCGTTTATTACCTACAGTGGAGTATTAAACGAATCTAAGGTGTGTGTTGTTTATGTACCTTTGCATATTTTAACATAATTAATTAAGTTCGTAAATGCCAGACTTTGCTTTGGGTACGCAATATTAGATTCTACGTTGCAAAACCCTCTCGCGCCTCTCCCTCTGCGTATTACCTCTAGTTATGCAAGAAATTATACACAGAATCTATAGTATATAATATACAATCGTCTTAAACGTTTTATGCAAACATCACATTAGCTCACCTGATAAGTTTTTTCACGGATATTAGACAAAAAATCAAATTGTTAGCTACATTTGTAAACTTAAACGTTACTTTGAATCAATAGTCAGTTTATCCCATTTCGTCACATAATACGCGTAGTTTAAGCTGACTAAAGGAAAGTTTAGAAAGGGTTAAGGTTTTTAGGACTCTTATAAATGGTTATAAATGGTCAATTTCAATTTTTTTTAATATAATGTTCCCAGACCGACGACGGGGAGCAGCATCACAGGCGTGAAACATCTGGTGCTGCGATCACCGATCTGCTTGCCAAGCGTAGCAATAACCGAATACCTTGAAATGTAAAGGCCCTTGTCAAGTTGTAAATGTAACAGACGATTAAAGAAGTAAAAAAAAAAAGATAAACAAGCTAAGAGTCGACCTGAGTGTAAGTGACCACAGATAGGTTTTGTTGTCAACCCTACACTTTAATATGATATGTTGTACATAGTTTTATGGGCTCTTGTTGCCAGAAATACGTAAATAAGAGTGTGCCACCAACCTAGAGGATATCCGAGGCAGTAAAGTATTCCATTTATTCGATCACGGACAAATCAAAACAGGACATACTACATTTTTTCAACAATCAGATTATGAAATCAGAGAAAGATTTAGCAAAGACGGGATAATAACGACGAATCCAAAGGTTGACGAAATTGTAAAAGCGAGAGAACGTTTACCAAGCCCAGCAAGGGAAATATTGTCTATCTTTATAAAAATACATAGATTCGCATTCTTTGTAACAATATATAATCTTATCTTATAATATACCATCTATATTAAATAAAAATGTAAATGTTTGTTCGTTTAAAACCTTAAATCCAATGTTTACCCCGATCAATTGCTTTGAAATTTTAACACAACGTTGCCTTCGAATACGCGCGTTTATTTATATTTTTTGAAGGACAACGCCGTCTGTCTTAATAGTAACACTTCATTTGTTTTCAGTTTAACCAAACTGAGCCACATTGCGTGGTCGGTTACAGTTAGATTTATATACATAATGTTCCTGCATCTATCATCTATCCAAATTCACATTAAATCGCCGTCGTTATTCAACTCGATTTAACAACTAACACGGGCATGTAAACGAAAACTTGAATCCAATTATGCGCACACGCGCGACTCCACTTTTGTCATCGTGCCAAGAGTCCAATTTAATTAACTGATACATGTCTTAAACCGAGACAACTTAAAACAACAAGATCAGCAACGAGTACCATTACTGGGGTCACATTTGTTTTTTTCTTTATTTAAGACTGGTGTCACCATGTTTTCTTTTATTTGAGACTAAGTTCGAGTGGAACTTATTACATAAATAGAAATAATGTTATTATCAAACCCAAAAAAATCACCAACACTAGAGAGATAATTACACGAAGAAATGAAGATATATTTTATTCAGTTATTTATAACTTTCCTAATTAATTTAAGATACGCCCCCACAGACAACCCGAAAAGGGGGACACATGTTCAAATTCAATCAGTCAAAACAGGATCTGAAATATTAAGAGTAATTGTTTTATTTCATTATGATGAGGAATGTGTCACAGTAAATTTTCGATCGGAATGTTTGATAATATATGAACTCGTTTTTTTTTATTCAAAGTTAACAATTATTTACAAAAGAACTCTAATAAACATTAAAATAATTCGAAGATTCGTTAGGTATATTAAGGTAAATAATACAGTTTATACCTATATATTTAAAATTTACTTATTGATACCTTTAATGTAAACGACATAGATATCATAAGCAAAGATATCTAGTACGTACCACGCCATTATGTTGAAAATGATAAAGCGACACGCATATTGGTTTTCTTACATTAAAGTTTCAAAATAGTTTTATCTTTTATACATTCACTACCTACACATAAATTAAACAAAAGCACCAGGCTAAGGATCATTCTATCCCGTCCGTCTGTGTGGACGAATATACGAATAGTAACAAACAACCACTGGCATGACATTTGGAGTTTATTCGTCCGGACAACTATAATAATAGAGAATCTATTTTTTTTAGATTTCTTTCTATTAAAGTATTTTTTATAAAATTACTCAGGTGAAAGCGCCAGCGCAGCTTTTACTAGACAAAAAAAAATGTGCGCGTCAGTTCCCGAGTCTACCCCTGAAAAACAATTGTCTTAAAATATATACTTACCGTTGGTAAAGGTAGTAAATATATTTATTAACATTGGTTGGTGATTGGTGATTATACATACTCCGAAATTCATTTCGCGCTACGAGATGCGCGAGTATGTTGCGCGGAGGAAGACCGTATCGGCTTCACTTTTTATTAAAACTTGATTTTACTACCAATATATTTTACATACCGTGGACTATAACATGAGATAATTCTTAAGGAGTAAACTCCAAAAAAGCTTAAATTCGCCTTTGGTATGAAGTATTTGGCATCAAATTTACGTGACATTTAAAAGTGTGGTCAACCTATTCATAACTGACCGTTTAAATAACGGTGCAGCGATGATCCAGTATTTTGTACGGTTAAATGCCGTTGTATGATAAATCGACGGTTTTATCTTGACCCTCAATAACTATTAGTGTAAACTTTTAAACAATGACTGCTTTAAGAAGAATAGCGCATCAGATTCGGTCAACGCGAACAATCGTTAACTCTAATATAAATCAATACAAATGACCGAACTCTAAGTTAAGTTAAATGGGTTAAATTGCATAACATATAGTATTTCATCATTAATCATAATATCATAAAAAATATGAGAGTCTGTTGCGACCACTATGATCGTAAACACGATTGCTAAAATAAGGTCCTGGGTTCGAATTCTGAGCGGCCTGAGGAAGTTGGGGGTGTAACACTCCCGTGCCTATGAAATGTAAAGCCGTTTGTCTTGCGCTTGATTTCACTCCAGTCGTATCCCATCGGACTATGAGAGGTATACACTCGGGCATTATAATCAACTCCTGCGCAAATGACTAGTCTTCGTAATGATTTCACGATTTTTTCGCGTATATTATTTTATATTCCCGACGTTTAGAGCACTTTACAACAACGACCCTATATCATAGCTGACCACGGCTACCTTCAGAATGAATTTATTAACTTTTGTTTCGGCCTTTGCAGTATGATCTTACAGTATCTTGAAGTATTGTAGACTACGATTCCCGGGAAGTACATTAATTTGAATACGAATCATCGAAGAGGTAACATCAAAATAGAGAAAAACGAAATAAGAGCTGTAATCAAGTACCATTGTTTAAAAAAATGTCTACCAAAGGCATACACAGCAACTTGGTGGAAACATTGGGGGATTGTACTTCTTCATATACCACACTTCCACGCTGGACCAAGGATTTTAAGCTGGGCACGGAATATGAACATCGGGAAGAAGGCTCGTACACATCCCTCACTGATGATAACGTGAAATAACCCGAAGCTGTCGTATTACCAGATCAAAGAGTGACCGTCAGGCACATAGCCGAGGTCACAGAGATCTCAGGTGGTAGTGTTCAAAGAATCCTTGCGAAAGAATTGCATATGAAAAAGCTCTCTGCACGTTGGGTACCGAGAAAGTTAACCAACGGGCAAGAGAAAAAACTAGTTGAGATTTCAAGGGTGAATTTTGAAAGGTTCCAATAGATCAAGAATTTTTCTTCACATGTCGTGGCCATGGACGAGACCTGTGTCCACGATTCCGATCCTGAAACTATACAACAGTCAATAATTTGGAAACGAGGCTCCTCAACAACGCTGACTCAATTCAAAGCGTCAAGTTCAGGAGGATAGGTTATGACAACCATTTTTTGGTACGCTGAAGGAATAATTATGGTGGAATATTTGGGGGGGGGGGCTTTTACTACCCAGGCCAAATAAGAAGATTGCGGAAGGCTATTAAAGAAAAAAACGCGGAAAACTGCCAGCTGGAGTGTCGTTTCACCAAGACAACGCTCCGGCTCACAAAGTCGCAGTTGCCATGGATGCCATTCAGGAAACGGGATTTTAATAGCTCGAACACTCGCCCTATTCGCCAGATCTAGTTCCAAGTGACTTCTATTTATTTCCTCGGCTTATGCTTGCGGCTAGAAATTTGCAGACGATAGCGAAGTGATGGACGCTGTAGAGGCTTTTTTGGAGGGTCAAGATGGGACCTTTTTTTAAAGGGAATTCTGAGTTTAAGAAAAAGATGGACTAAATGCATTGACTTGTTTAGAGATTATGTAGAAAAATAAAGTATTTTTTAGCTACTCACAGTGTTTAATATTCATTACCATTACTTTTGGGTCATCATTCTCGTAAAAACCGTTAAATATATAAAAGACTATACAAGATGGGACCTTTTTTTAAAGGGAATTCTGGGTTTAGGAAAAAGATGGACTAAATGCATTGACTTGTTTAGGGATTATGTAGAAAAATAAAGTATTTTTTAGCTACTCACAGTGTTTAATATTCATTACCATTACTTTTGGGTCATTACTCTCATAAAAACCGTTAAATATATAAAAGCCTATATCAAACACGATATAAAACATAAGATTAAAAAAGAATTCAGCATACGATAATAACGTTATATAAGCTACTTTGATCATGGTCAAATATTATAATTAACAAGGGAACGAAAATAAACTAATGAGAATTTCGCACTGCGAATCGACGTGGTAGGTGCTGAATATTCTCCGCGTTTTCAATTTTGATATTTTGTATTATTTTGGTTGCTTATTTTAGAATACTAATGACGATTAATGCGGTAATCATAAAATTTTTGAAAGTTCACTATATATTTGTTACTTTTAATTTATCAACGATACATTTTACACTTACGCGAATGGACCTGCTAATAAACATAAAAGAGAATAAATAGAGTGTTGCAATTACGCAGTAGTATAACAAGTCTATGGTTGCAATTAAAAACGTGTTAGATAATAATGTAATACTGATTCCATTTTGGTCATTAATGTGACACTTTTCGAATAATAGCTTTTTCATTTATATGTGCAAAAGTTAATTAAAATAATATAAGTTATTAAAATATCATTAAATTTTTAAAATTATGTCACATGAGAACCGAGGAATCTCAGAGGATAAGCGATCTCAGTAAAATCTACAGTACCTACACGAGCAGCAATCAAATTGTTAATATCAACTTATGTGTGTGTGTGTGTTGATTTGCCACGCTGCAAGGATGATAAACGAGCACACTGTCCACCTAAATGTAAGCGGATGCTGCGACACATAGACACCCACACTTACCCTCGATTAAGAATCAAAATGCAGATACGTGTTCACCTCTGAGGACTAAGATTCTATCTTAGTCCTCATTGTTTTCAGTAAAAAGAGGTTCATCAACCAAAACCAAGCAGAATTACGCTGCTTATACACGCTTATTCTATAAGAGCGTAGCCCTTCCCCGTTTGAGCCCATTCTTGGTACAACTATAATATATATTAATACGTATAGCTACTACCTATTTTAACTTAATCCAGTTCTTTCGTAATCGTTAAACCAAGTTTTGTCTTGAACAATCTAGTTCTTCTTAAACGAAACAATGTTTACTAAAACTTATCTTTCCTGACAATACCGCCACCCCTCAAGTATACGTCAATTCTGGAAACGCAACTTTTTCTAGTCAATTAGCCTTCAGCACTATATTACTGCAACACATGTTAACATCTGTTCGACGACTACCGATGGAACATGTTTCCGGACGCATTCGAGGTTTTTTACGCGACAAATTAACGCTTGCGGCAACGTTTAAAAATCTATGGACACGTGCGACGTGCACTTGTGCATTCTAAAATGAACAATTTATTATTTACTTTACATTCTAAATTATTTACAACTCGCGTATAACTTCGAAGCTGTCTTTTTTGAATTGCCAGCATTAATTATAAGACTCGATTGAATTATTTATTATATTTTCCAAACTAGGCCGCATAATATGTACCTTGTCCTTTCCTTTTTGAAATATCTAACAATATAAAAACGCAATCAATGGGGA
>DWHP01006816.1:0-11246 GCA_018247895.1 Parnassius honrathi | reverse complement strand
ATATCTATCTGTATGGGTCTTTTTTCTATACACAGTATGGCTCAAGGTGTTATCAGGATTCCGAATTACTAACACATTAGGGATAAGGGAAAGATACTGGAAACGGTTTTTTAAATAATGAGGAGTGGAAGGATTAAACAGCACGCTACACAATGCGGAGAGAATATGAGTAAAACATAGTAAATAGAAAAAGTAAAATGAAGAAGTCTTACGTGAGAGTCCACACATGGCTACAAATAATGAAGCAGTAGGATAAGGTCCAATATTTTTTAGCTTATTGTTTGTATATCAGAGTCACTGCAACTTCATTCATTTTGTCAAGTCATTGCACCTTCTGCATTTTGTGTTTTCTTCTATATTTAAATCATATTCCTAATTTAACTGTTAAATCAACAATAGATCAATGTATTTTAAATAGTAAAGACATATTAGCTCCTCATTTGGTGAGTATATTGACCCGCTATCTTATGATAACAAATGGAAGACCTAAAAATTTTTAGATAAATTAAAGTAACAGCATAAAAAGTCGTAGTGCTCCGCACGGACTTCGTTATAAGTGACTACGAGATTTATTTATTTCTTGAAAATACAGGCAGGCAAAATGCTCGTACGATGTTTTTCTTATTGACGTGTAAATCAACACTTAAATTGCAATTAACAAATTCGTTGGTGCCGGCAGGAATCTAGCTCGGGTCGCTCGAAATTGTAATGCGATCCCTTATTCCCGCTATAGAAGCTCATAGTTAAGAACAATTTTACGCTATTCTAATTAAATTTAAGTCAACCAAAACATACAATACTAAAGTCGAGAAACAATGTAAACGTCACCACTCATCTGTACCTCATACAGCGGACAATAACCCGCATCAAAAGGCACACTTTAATTACAAAAACTGCCCCGGGCTCAGTAACATTCATTTCAGTGGCTTTGTGCCCGCTTGTACCTATTCCTGCTTGCATGTGTCTGGCTAGCTGTAATAGCAAAATGCCGTTCACTGGCTAGGGAGGGAAATTTCGCATTTTAAATTTCTCTTTTTTTAATGCTACCGAGGAAAATATTTTTCCTGTCTGTCATGTTTATTCAGTCTAATATAATGGTAATAAAGTACAACCAGCCGATATTTGACTCAGTCGACTTACAACTTTCGTTTATAACAAGAATAGAATACATACAGACAAACCGATAACTTAACGTAATAACGTTTAACTTTAGCTTATTTTTAATACTTGACGTTTTGAGCTTTTGAGTGCTTATCATCGCAAAGTTAGTTTTATTTGAAATAAAAATAACGAATTCAGCGTAAACAAATTCTCATATACCGTAACATTGGCTATGGATAGAAAACAATTTACCCAGAAATGCAGTAATATGTATACTTTTCACGTAGTATTGTTACTATATTGGTTTCTCTTAGTACGCTTACGTATTACAGTGTGGTTTTAAACATCTACAAAAATCCTGTGCACTTGCTTTAAGCTTAATAGTATGAGATCTTCAAGAGTTCGATCCCCGCTGGCAACAATAAAATTATTAATCGCATTTTTAAGTGCCAATTTACCACGTGCCCGGCAGTGAAAGTAAACATCGTAAGGAAACTTGTATATCTGAGAAAGCAATTTTAAAGGAGATATTAAATCTGACATTTCATATTGGGCAAAACGCAACTGATTGTTCTCTGCCTTAAAAACCCTCTCAAACCCTTTCAATGAAATAAGGCTTGTGCTTAGCAACCAGACGTAGACTGCAACTTTTAATTTTGATATAGATGATCTCAAGAATCGTAGTGATATTTAACAAATTTAGAAATAGTGGAGATTGTCTTTACGTATCCTACAACTGGGCACAGGTCTTATCTTCTTAATAAGAGAGTTGCCTCAAAGCTTGTAGACAGACTTGTCTTCGATTTTGTTAATATATTAAACCAAATTAAGAACAATCGAACGTTATAATATTCAAACAAAAAATGGTACCAGGAAACAGCTCAGCTGGACATACTAATTCGGTAGATAAAAATGTTTAGTTGCTATGCTGAGCAGCCTTCCCTCCACTATTAAAAGCGCTAAATGCGTACTGGCTCTGGGCTTAAGCTGCTCTTAAGTACATGACGTGGTAAAGAGCGGGTGACCTCGACCAGGAAAGGAGCACGGTCTCACAAAAAACATTAACTTCAAAATGCTGCCTATATTCGTAACGAGATCCGGCGACTCATTTTACTCATGTCATCTTAGTTCTCGGAGGGAACAATGCAATTTTGATTTTTAATCGAGGAGAGACTTAGATGTCTATAGGCTACAGCATCCACTTATCAGATGTACTATGTGCTCGTTTGTCACCATTATTCTAAAACAAATCACTTACAATCAGGAAGCCTCGTTTACAAAGTATGTATGCATTTAGTTATTTGTTAAACTTAATTAAAATAAACTACTTTAGGAGTTTCTTAAACACTTGCACATGCAACTTACTGTAACTTTCGTGTAAACTTTTAACTCTTTAAACTCGATTTAACTTAGGTTCATCCTGCAAATAAGTCTGATACTGCGGTTCTTATCGTTAGAAGTCTTATGTACTCCAATTTCGTTCAAAGTACATACACATTAAAACGTTTTTTAATTGAACTATTGATAAGGAAGAATCATGTAGTGGCGGCGTATGAATATACCCCTCCCCCCTGTATCCTTTGGAAAAACCCCTTGGTAATCCAATACCCCTTATGTGCATTCATGAAATTTGATGGCTGAAATTAATCCAAGCAATTCCTCAGAGCACTCCTCGTAGTAAATGCGAAAGAAAATGCAACAAGCTGCAACAACTCTTCGCAGCGCCAGTAAATCGAGCCGATCGGAAAGCACTCGGTCGTCGACGATTCGAGCCGCTCTGAAAATTGGCATGATCCTTAAAATTTTTCATCATAATTATAAGTAAGCCTGTAAGTAGTAATACAGCTGAAGCGCACTGACTTAGCTCAAAAAAGACCGTTCACACTTAACTTGAAGACCTACGTTGTACTCGAATGGAACGACAGATGCTGGCAAATTATTTTACGCCTTTGCTGTACTCATTCTGAACGATGGAGGAACCCGCTTGGTTCGAATGAGTGAGATATGTCAACCAATTTGATGCTGGAACGGAAGGAGGAATTAAGTCATACAATTTCTGCAATTCTATAGTCCTTTTGTAGTATTACGTTGGAAAAAAAATATCAATTTTTGCACATTCCAAGCAGGATTGTCATCTCAAACCTCTAAGTGATATTTACACCGTGATTCTTCGTCAAAATGAATGTATTTACGAGTATTGCATGCATTGACAACAGTAACCACTTTACATCAAGTAAGTTTGTGTCATATATAACACTTACATCTTAAAAATGTCTGGGCAACCATTTCATTTACAGTCAATAGATCTGTGGATGAAATTAACTCGCAATTTTAAAATTACGTGCCGGGGCGCGAGACGTAAAGCAAAATCGTTGCTCATTTACATAATTGCTCACTTAATTTAAACACTCCAGTTGAATTACTTGGCGCACCTCATGAAACATGTAAATATAACTACCAAAAGTATTATACCATATGACTTCCAAATGATGTTGTGATCAGGATCAGGATCAAATTGGCGATATATTTACAGTTGCTAATTGCCAGTAATTCCACGTCTGACGTCGCTAAGCAGTCGATTGTTTGTTGACGGTGTGCGACGAGGCGGTGTCGTGGTGAGGGATGATCCAATTGCGAGGTCGTTTCTGCCGAACTTTTTTCCAAGACAAGTGGAACACAATTGTTAGTGTACCACTCTGCAGTAACTGTTTTTCGATCCACTAAAACAATTGTAGCGTGACCTAACCTTCCGAAGAACGAGGCCACCATTTTTTTTCTCATGCTTTGACCTCTCTTCACTTTAGTTGCCAACTCCTCGGAAAGAAAGACCTAGACAGCAGACTGTCTCTTAGTTTCAGGATCAGAACAATAAATCCAGCTTTCGTCACCCGTAAGTATGTCAAACACAGTATTAGAGTCACCTCCGTTAAATTTTTGAACCATTACACGACACCAAACACGACGGAGTTTTGGGCCTCTGTCAAATTATGAGGTATCCACCGGGCACAAAGCTTCCTGACCGCTTTGTGCACTTGACTCATATCGATGCCTAAGCTTGTCCGAATCTGCTGATAAGTCGTTCTTTCGTCAGTCTGTATCATACGCCTCACAACACTGATGTTATTTCAGTCGTCACCGTAGAAGGTCATCCCTCACGCAGATCATCGGTGAGATTAGTGCGACCACACTTAAACTTATAAAACCAGTTGTAAATAGTAGCACGAGACGGCGATTCATCGTGAAAGGCCAATTTAAGTCTATCATAATTATCTTGTTGACATAAATGACATCGAAAGTCATAAAAAATCATTGCACGAAAATCTTCTCGCGTTAAATTCATGCTGACCTGACACGGACAATGTTCAATTTGCCGTCAAATCGTAAACAAATAACATATTATTAAAATACATACACAATAAATAGTATTGGCTAAGAGTTCTATTTTTAAAATTTGAACTAACTCTTTTATTATATCGTTTATAAGTGGCCAGTTCTAAAAACTTTCAGTGTCGTCCTCGTTGACATCCTAGACGACCTTAAGTCCCAAAACCTCCCGGTTCGTGAAGTGCACAGAATGCACCGCCAGATCGACAAGAATCACTTTCTTCCTTCTCATCCTGGACCTGCCTCCGGAAAGTAAAGCGATTTTCAATGTTCAGTTTATCTGCAATCTAACCAGGATTGCTGTAGAAGACCCCCGTAATAGGAGCATCGTTGGCCAATGCCACTGATGCCAACTGTACGGCCACTCGGCCAGAAATTGTTACGCCAGGCCTAGCTGCGCGAAATGCCTAGGTGACCACGGTACTACCGACTGCATCCACATGCTTGAGACGGCAAAGCCTTCGAGTTGCGTTAATTGCCTAGAAGAAGGTCACCCAGCGAACTATCGCGGATGTTCCAAAGCGCCGCAACGCAAACAGCGTGGAGGCAAAAGCCGTCCAAGACATGTGGATCAGCCCAGCGTGTCGTGCTCTCGGCTGCCTGCCCCGCAAACCCACACGATCTTCAGTGCACGCTTCAACGCCCCAAACTGCCACCAAGCCCGCCTCGTCGCTGGGGTACTCGCGCAAGGCGGAAGCACTCCCGCGCCTGTAAAGCCTCCGGTACTTGTCGCCTTAAGGCCAATGCCGCCTCCCCAGGATCCCAAACCCAAGCCTGTCCCACAAGACATTTCTTCTTTCGCCGCTGACTTCTCTATAGTTTGCGGCTTCCTTCTTGAAACCTAGCCATCGCGATCCCAAGATCGCAAATTACACCTTAATTAGAAAAGATAGGCTGACCAGCCCTTTGGGCGGCACCTTGGTCCACCACAAGAGGTTCTTGCACTGCGTACCTATCGACGCTCCCCCGTTGGCTAACATAGAAGTCTCTATATGTAAAATAGCCGTCCATGTATGTAAACGTCCAGCTATCCGCCACTAACTATCGTTTCGGCATGCCAACCGCCAATGAAACGTATTATAGAATCAGACATTTAAGAATTACTAAACCTAGGCCCCAGTGTCATAATAGCAAATTGGCCTCCAAAAAGCTTGGCGTGCTCAGCAGAGCGGGACAGTATTTCATGGCGGCACACCGCCGGCAACTTTACAAGGCGCATCATCTCAGCAACGAGTTTTGTGTGGTGTGCCAAGTAAACCGATGAGACCTCTATGTGGTGTCAGCGTACTTTAAATACAGTGACACCTGCTGATGATCACCTGCACCACTTAAAGGTCGCCCTGAGTTGCCTAAAGGGCAGAAGGGTCATCGTCGGCCTCGACGCAAATGCGCACTCGCCACTTTGGCACTGCGATCGCCGACACTATGTGGGACGAGGACATACTGTAGAACACCGGAGGCAGCAAGTGGAGGCGTTCGTACTCTCACAGGCACTTACTTTGGCAAACCAGCCTGATCAGCCCTATACCTTCTCTGGGCCAGGTGGAGAGTCCAATGTGGACCTCACATTATCAACTGGAGACATTTACCATGCTGAGTGGCGAGTGCATGAGGGAGTCAGCGCCAGCGACCATAATTTGATCACATACGCGGCCACTACCAGCAGGCCGACCACTTGCGCTGCACCCGTCAGGAATCCCCCCCCGTTTTCGTGACCGGGGGGTGGACTGGGACAGGTTCCGGGCGATTATCAAATTAAGAATGGGATGGTTGCATGTGGACAAACCCGCGGCGCTCCTGGCGGAGGAGTTCTCGGGGGTCATCATCCGCACCGCGGAGGAAGGCCTGGGGGAGCGTCGCCCTAGGGGGTTAGGGGGTATGAATGGTGGAATTGTGAACTGGATAAAACTCGGAAGCTGCAATGTAAGCTCGGGCGTGTATGGCAGAGTAAAAGGCGTCTGGGAGGTAGATCAGAGGAGATAGCTAGAATGGCGTTTCATAGCGTGCGTTGAGATACAGGAAGATGATGGTGAGCAGTCGCATCATACGAAGGCCGCTAACACTGGTAATGAGGACCCTTGGGGCTTAGCATACAGGTTGGCCAGCGGGAGGGTGCGTCCGCCTGCGAATGTGATCAATGGGATTGCATTCGCGGGTGGGCACCCAGATAGTCTGGAAGCTGCAATGAACAGTTTGATGTCTGCGCTCTGTCAGATGACGACCCTGGTTATGACAAGCCTTACCACCGGCGGGATCGTATGCTGGCGGCATTTACGCCCTCTGGTAGAGCTGCACCTCCATTTGCGGTTGAGGACCTGGGAGGTATAGTCAAGGCCTTGCCCAACACAGCTCCGGGTCTCGATGGAGTGAGTGCGAGAATCGTGAGGAATGCTTGGATGGCTGCACCGAGGGAATTTCACTCGGTGTATGCCAAGTGTGTAATAGAGAGGGTTTTCCTCAAGATATGGGAGGACTGTAAATTGATTGTCATTCCTATGGGTAATGACAAGCCGCTCACTGATGCCAAGGCGTATCGTCCTATAACGCTCCTGCCTGTTTTGGGAAACTCGAACGTGTACTTTTAAGATGTGCTCCTGTGATTAGTCACGGGATATCCGAGCACATGCACGGATTTTTTCAGGAGCGGTCTACAGTAACAGCGCTGCGAGTATTGCTCAGCACGGCAAAGTATTCTCAAGTATTATACGTGCAAGCTATCTTCATGGATATTTCCGGTGCCTTCGTCAATGCCTGGTGGCCGATGATGATGGTCAAAGCTAAGAGGGACGGATATCCACCTAACATTTATAAAATGTTGGCGTGTGGGCCTCTACATCGGGGACCGGGTAGAGTGGAAGGCCTCGACCATGGGATGTCCTCAAGTCTCTGTGCTGGGCACAACATTGTGGAACGTGTTGATGGATGATTTGCTCCGACTCCCTCTGCCTGAGGGAGTTGCCATGATTGCCAATGCCGACAATGTGACAATCTTGGTTGAATCGGAAAAAAGAGCGGGTATTGAATCCAGGGCCAGTTTCACTCTAGACCTTGTACGGGAGTGGGGGCTGAGGAATCAACTGAAGTTCTCCTCCTCAAAGTCAACCACCATGACTGTTAGAGAAAAACTCCAGCCCCCCCCCCCGTTATTAAACTTGGTGGGGAATCTATCAAGGCTGTGACTACCGCTAAGGTACTAAGCGTAGTTTTGGACTCAAGGCTATCATTTGTGCTACACGCTTCTGATATCACTAAAAGAGCGACTAAGGTATTCGGCAAAATGACTCGCGTATTGACATCTTCATGGGGCGTGCGATACCCGAGCTTAAAAATTATCTACAGAGGAGTTTTTGTATCCACGCTCACGTATGCAGCAGAGTGCTGGTACGAGCGGGCGAACATGTACACAATCCGTAGCGTACTACTGAGCTCGCAACGATCCGCCCTTGTCTTGTTGACCAAGGCGTACCGGTCCACTAGCATGGCGGCCTTACCGGTGCTGGCTGGCATTCTCCCTGCCGACCTGGAGGTCATTCGTGCTAGTAGGATAGGTATGGCACGTTTGACAGCGCCCAAAGAGCAGTTGAGCAGATGAAAGTGCGAAATCTGGACGAAGGTGATCGGCGTATGGCAGAACCGATGAATGAACGAAACGAAAGTACATGAGTTAAATCGATTTTTCCCTGAGGTGGCGTTGAGACTCAGATATACCTGGATCTCACCGGACTATTAAATATCCCAGATTCTCACTGGATATGGATGTTTCCGGAAGAGACCGCATGACGTGCGACTGTGTGAAACCAGTATGTGTGAGTGTGGTACGGCAGAGGAGGATGTTCACCATGTTCTATGGGAATGTCCTCTGTACTACGATCTAATGGCGGGAGTGTTGGATGGGTTGGTTCGAACGGTTCAGGGACCGATTTACTACTCGGATCTCGTCAGCGATGAGGTGAACTACGGGTTGTTGTGTGAGTTTGCGCGTAGGTAGCACGATCGTAGGACAAGGCAGGATAGGATGCCGGTAGGAAGGCCCGACGACGTAGGCGTTATTGTGGCGTCAGCCCCAGAAGGGGGAGAATGACGTTAAACTGAGACAAGGAACAGAATAAATATTTGTAGGGAGTCAAGAAAGTGCGCGCGGGAAAGAGCAAGGTGCAATTACCGCGCGCATCTCCCGAGATTCGGCCCGTATGACCTGAGGGTCGGTAGGGCCATGGGAGGTGGTGAGTTTTCTCCAGGGCGTCATATAATGCATCTTCTGTACCCCTCTGTGAAACAGTATATATCGGCAGTCAGTCCATCTCCTCCGGGAGATTTTTTGGGGCTCATGTCCTTGAAAACAGTTTCAACTTCAGTGGCGGTATATGATATAGTGTGAGTGTATACTGTACTGTTGTTAAGGTCTTTTCTGATGCTTAATGCATTTTCCCCTTATTTTTATGTGGTCTCTTTCGTCAGTGGAGTTGTCATCTATTGGATAGAAGGTGTCTGCCAAAAGCTTGGCAGATTGCTCTGGGGATAAGGTGCTATTTCCCGTAGAGAATTTTAGTATTGTGTCATTCATTGCTGTTGAATTTTTACGAATTATCCTGCATACGATCTGCCACATGTTTTCCTTTCCTTGTCTGGAGCAGAACTCTTTTCAGCTCGGGGTCATTGCTTCCATCATGAGGTGTTTATAATCGGTTTTAACTTGTATGTAGTCTTCAATTACATACAGTTTCCGTATTTCCTTTGCTTATTTTAGTTTTCTGCTTTTCTTTATTACCTCCCTCTTTTTCTCCTGTAGTTTCTTATTCCACCATTGAGTTTTTTGGTATTTTCCTCGTTAATAAGGGTAAAGTACCTTCACAAGATATATGAATACATGTGGTATACGTGCTGATACACTGTTCTAATAATTTTGGGGTACTTATGGAATCGAAGAAGCCATATGTGACCTTAGAATTATTAAGTTCTCCTCTCAGTCGTATTGAGAACCTTTCCCAGTCTGCCTTGCTTGTGTAATAAATACGCGTTGAGATCCTTTGATGTGTCATTATATTTGGTTTGTGCTAAGGTCTCAGCTACAAATGCACCCGCTTATCCTTTGCATTGCACCCCAACCAGGGAATTTTAGAATTAAAGTCCCCTCTAAGAATAACATGCTAGGTGTCGAGGTTTTCTACGAATCTTGTAATGTTGCAGAGATCTTCTTTAATATCAGCACCCTCCTCGAGATATACATTAATTATAGCTATGCAAAATTCATTTATACTAAGTTTACATGCAACATAATTCTTTGTTATCATATTTTGGTTGACGCAATACTGTATGTTCGGATTAACAACAATGACAGCCGACTTGGCTGAGTTTTCTTTGTTACCAGAGTCTTTTTGTATAACTATATGCTTACAAGTTGCATGTGAAAATTGAAAAACCTTGCTGCACAGCAGCTTGCATACTTTCTTATATTGCAGCTTGTCCTCCACCGAAGTTTATTTGAGCAAATTTTATTCTCTCTGGACTGCGGTCTTTTGTCTGTTCTTTGTTGTTCTTAGCAGTAGGATGTTAAAGATCTTGCATATATATGCTTGGGTCTTGGGGCTTGGATTGATGGACTCTTGTTTGGGGCTGGTTACCCGTATGGTCCTTGAATTGTCGGACGCTTGCTTAGGGCTGGTTAACCGTAAGGTTCTTGGATATGTGGAAGGAATGGTTGGTGCCGGCTTTTTGGTTTAGTCTCGGGCGACACGGTGACCACACTGTTGATCGTTTAAAGGCTGATCATCGTTATGCAAGGGACGTGATTACCCTTGGTCAATGTCGCCATTTGCTGCTCTATGAAATTAACCCGTGGTTGTGGCCTATCCTGTATAGGTATGTGTATGGTGTATGTATTGGGAGGTTGACGGATTATTTTGATGCCTGAATCGGTTACTAGATTATTCCCATTTCTTAAAGGCCGTAATGTCATGTCCCGCCATCTTACAATATCGGCAAAATGCGTAAGCGAGCTTGGTAGCGATTACCTCTTCTTAAAATTATAATAACCCTTTTCATACAAACTAAGTTCAGTAAAGCTTTAGAAGTTTGTGCATGTCCAATTTTGTATATTTTCTGGTAATTGGTTGTAAAGGCGTAAAAACTGCCCCATGAATGAATTACTGACTCGGTGGAGTTAAGTACCTGGTACTACTAACTTCTGTGTCTGTTCCTAGCTAAACAGCATGAATATCACATAATTTTGTAAAACTAGTATTTAGATTTTGTGTACGTACATTAAATTTTCATAAAAATATTGAAAGGCTAAAGTTAATATATTAGTACATTTTTGTATGAGCGAATCTTTAATTGATAAATCATAGATTGTTCTAATGGCCCTCTTCTGTAAAACAAATATAATTTCACTGTCATTCGCGTGTCCTCATAGCTAAATATGGAATAGCTAAAGGAAACTAACTAGTCTAGCAGTTTCAAAACTGGTAAGACTTCGGTTATTATTATTATTTTGAGATTTTATTTGACAGGCCTGTTGGTCTAGTGGTTAGTGACCCTGACTGCTATGCCGGAGGTCGTTGGTTCGATTGCCACACAGGACAAATATTTGTGTGATGAGCACGATCATTTGGGTCTGGGTGTAATTTATCAATAATATGTATGTATTTAGAAATATATAAGTATGTTTATCAGTTGTCTAGTACGCATAACACAAGCTCTGCTTAGCTTGGGACTAGATGGCGTTGTGTGATAGTTGTGGAATATTATTATTATTATTATAC
>DWHP01006815.1:0-11247 GCA_018247895.1 Parnassius honrathi | reverse complement strand
CATCAAAAAGGCTAGACTACATTTTATCCTTAAATTTACTATACACAACGCGCTATGACCGATTATCCCGCGGATGAAAGCTAGTGTTTACGTAGTTCTTTATGTTAGTATTTTCTTATTATTATTTATCATCATCATCATCCGGCGTCACGCACCCAGTTGCTGTCAGCTGCCTTGCGCAGATCGGCGCTTCATCTAGCTAGGGGACGTCCCACACTACGTTTACCTAAATGTGTGATCTCTTTACCTGTGTGATACCTCTATGACTCGCCTACTCCAACGTTTATCGCTTCTGCGGCAAATGTGACAAGCCCATTGGCATTTCAGCCTGCAAATACGTAAGGCTACGTCGGTGACCTTGGTTCTCTGGCGGATTTCTTCTTTACGAATCTTATCCACCGAAGAAACTCCGAGCATAGCTCTTTCCATCGCGCGCTGGGTTACTTTGAGTTTGTGGAGTAGTCGTACCATTAGTGTCCACGTTTCGGCATCATATGTGATTGCTGGCAGAACGCACTGGTTGAAGACTTTCGTCTTCAAGCTTTGTGGGCGACAAGAAGACCTGTCGAAGCTTCCCGAACGCTGCCCAGCCTAACTGAATCCGCCTGTCGGCTTCTTTCTTTAAGTTGTTTTTATCTATCTGAATTATCTGGCCGAGGTAGATATACTCCTAAACAACTTCAGGAATTTCACCATCAACGATAATCGGATCTGGTATGACATGACTGTTAAACATGACTTTCGTCTTATTTAAATACATCCGCGGACCGACACGTTGGGATGATTCATTTAAGCTGCTCAGCATGTCTTGTAGTTCCTGTAGCGATTCTGCCATGAAAACGATATCATCGGCAAAGCGTAGATGTGAGATGTGTTCGCCGTTTATATTGATGCCTCGTTCATTCCAGTTTAGCGTCTTAAAAACATCTTCCAGTGCATTTGTGAATAGTTTCAGGGATATTGTGTCCCCCTACCTCACTCCACGATGCAACTGGATAGGTTTTGAAAGTTGTAGTGTTTAAATGTCTCAAAACATCTATGTTTCGCCAGTCAATCTGGCAACGCTGCAAGGAATTTATAACAGCCCAAGTTTCGACGGAGTCAAAGGCTTTTTCATAGTTCACAAAGGTCAGACACAGAGGCTGATTACACTCATTCGTCTTCTGTATAATTTGTCTTACTATGTGATTGTGGTCTATGGTGCCATAGCCTCCTTGAAACCCAGCCTACTCGGGTGGTTGAAATTCGTCAAGTCTCCGCGCGAGTCGATTCATGTAACAAAATGTCGTAAACAACTTATAGACGTGGCTCAAAAGCGAGATGGGCCGATAATTCTTTAGCATTGTCATGTCGTCTATCTTGTCAAACAAGACTGTGGTGCTTCTACTCCACGCTATTGGTGTTCTCTCATCTCGTAAAACGCAGTTAAAAATTTGACAGAGCTCTTTAAGCAATGGTTGTCCCCCTGCTTTCAAGAGCTCTGTTGTAACTCCGTCCTTTCTAGGGGATTTTCGATTTTTAAGTTGCCCAGTGGCCAACTCGATCTCCTCTGAACAGATATCTGGTAGCTTGTTAGTAAAGTGACGAGTTAGTGCGGCTCTGGGATCGTTGTATTTGGGGTCAGGTTGCTGATTCTGGGAGGCATATAGTAGCCTTCGATATCAGCGAGAATCTCGGCCTTCGACGTGAGGGTTTCGCCATCACATGTCTTCAGTTTTGTAAATCGGCTCCTCCAAAGCTTCCGAGCAAAGACTTTAGGACACTTGTTTCGCTCTATTGCCTCTTAAATAAGTGTTGCGTTAGAGCGTCGCAGGTCCCACCGTACAGCTTTTTTTACGATTCTGGTAAGTGCCAACTGTTCTGAGTGTCTCGTCTGAGAGCTTAGACTTCCAGCCTATATGTTGCCTACAACCTGCACAACCTATTCCCCTCATCCCTTAAGGTCTTAACCACACTAGTGAGATCCTCGTCAATATCCAAAGTGAGTTTTAGGGCATCGAATCGATTCCGGAGTTGATCACTGAAACCTCTCTGAATATATACTTTTTGTCCGTCATGATGAAGTCGATCTCATTTTTCGTCACTTTATCGGGGCTTTTTTGAAAATAGATGAAGTCTCTCTTCTTCGAGGAAGTTCATCAGCATTTGCCCCCTGTGGTTTCTGCTTCCAAATCCGTGCGGTCCCGTAATCGATCCAATACGTGTATATTTCCCAACTTTGGCGTTAGGGTCCCCCATGACGACATTAAAGTGGACTTTAGTGGAGTTGTGTAAAGCCTTCGCTATGTCTTCATACATAGCTTCAACTTCAATATCCGAGTGTGTCGAAGTTGGTGCGTAAACTTGTACAATCTTTACAGTATATTTTTCAGTTAGTTTTAAAACATGATACGCTACCCTTGTCGACACACTGGAGATTTCTAAAATGTTGTCATAGAGAACTCTATTGACGAGGTAGCCCACTCCACCCTGGGAAAGATCATGTCCCTAATGATAGTAGAGTAGGTGGTCTGATTCCAGGATTAGCGTGTCCTCTCCCTCTCTTCGGATTTACTCAACCCCAGAACGTGCCATCTTACATTTTTCGACTCTACTTCTAATTCTGCAACGTTCTCGTCGTTCCGCAGAGTTCGTCAATTGTACGTCGCCAGGTCCAGTTTGTGGTAGTATCCTGTCTTCTCCCGGAGATTCTTAGCACCACCTGTCAACTGCCGCCATGTCCGCTGTAAGATATTTGTTCTTATTTTAGGACTCTCACTATGCTAGTAACTACACTGATGTGTGACGTTATCGAATAAAGACACGACGTCTTTAATCTATAATAATAATAATAATAATCTTTATTTTTTTCTCTCTACAAAATTGCAGTTTATAACATCATTACATCTCAAATTTTAAGTAACTTACAAATGCTAGTTGTAGCACTGACTGGTGACAATACTAGGTTTCTCTGTGCACCAGCCACCAGGTGTATTTCAAAAGAAATATAGTATAAATTTAAAAAGAGAAAAAAAAACAAAAAGAAAGATGCCCATTTTTCACCTGACTATGTATAGAAATTAAATAAATCTTAAATTCAGCTAATTGGATTGTAAATTAATTACGCGTATCACGATGTTAAAATAAACGCAGGAAAAAAATATTTTTTAATATTTCTTTAAGCATATTCTACGTCAAGCGTAAACGTTTTACCATATTTTGAACGCATCTTGACTACCCTTTTGCTGGGACGTTCCATTTTACACATTGTTACTTTACTTTATTCAACTTTCTTTCTGAGTTTTATACATTATTTTATGTCTCATTTAATCAGTAAGCATTTTTATCAGTCTTTGTATAGTACAGATTATTTAAAAATAATAAAATAATTTCTTTATTACCTATTTGGTAACGCCATACATATAGATTTTAATATTTTTTGGGCTTCGTAGCGTTTAAATCGTAAAAATGACTATATGACATTATTTTCTAAACTTACATGTAGTTTTTCTACTATACCTTATATTTATACATGAACTTTCATTATCAGGTTTTTTAATGCATGGGAAGTGGGCATGATTCTTTGTTGTCCAGGAAAGACACTACACACTAGTACTAACTACTAAACACTACACTTTTATCATATTGTCTGCCATGAACGTCCTGCATGTCGCACGGAATTTATCAAGAATAGACATACATTTTAATGGCACTTATTTTTAATTTCTGAGGTCAATGGTTTTAAAAATACTAAGCTTTGGAACTAAATTCGATAAAACATAGTGTAAAAGAGATAAAGTTAGATAAACTTTCTATTAAACAAGCAAAATATACCATTACAAACGTCTCAATGGTTTTCTTAGTACTTTTTTAATTTAACTGAAGAAGAAATGCGACAAAAAGTTTAAATTGCAAACAAATTATTTTATTACAAATATATACAATATTTGTTGAAATTATATTTTGGTCAGCTTTCAAAAACATAATAAGTGTCTAAAATAAATTTTCGCAAATTTCATTAGTGTCTTTTGTAATATTTTATGCTGTAATTAGCCACTAACAGATGTTAGTTACCAAAAATATTTATTCAATTGGTCCATTACCTGTGCAACAGTCTGTTCTCCAAGTGGTACATCTTCAGTGCGGAGAGCGGTACGCCCGACTATCGAGGCTGGGTCAGAGTCGAGAATAACTCTAGAATAAAATGCAAAATACCTTAAGAAAAATTTTTATGACATGCTATCATTATGTTTTAGGGAAGATACAACAAAATCCATTGTAACATATAATTTTAATAGAAATAAATGTTGTGTGCTTAAGATAATACATTACAACATAATCCCTTGGGTGTCGTAAGAGGCTAAAGAGGGACAACATAACAGGAGATGGGCAGCAATATCTTCCCGATAAATACTCAATAATAATAAAAGGTACAGCCCACCAAGCGCGGTATCTATGGCCAAAATATCTCCTCTATGATGTTATAACATAGTGCTATGCAATATATATGGGAGGTCTATGAACAGCAGTGGACTTTTGAGGCTGAAATGAATGAATTGAATAAAAAGAGACATATCTATTATTTTTTTCAGTAGAATATAATATATCTCATCCATCAGAACGCAACAACCATTTTAGATTGAACAATTTTTGAACAATTAAACAGAAGGTTGGGTCGGGAAAACACTCAGGCACTTGTGTCAGACACTACCACTTCTCCTACTGCATAGAGTGAGTTATATTTCACTCAGAAAGTGAGCGTGCGTGCGTGCTTTATTGTACGTGCAGGCACGTGCGCGTGTGTGTACGTTTTTGGGTGTCAAACACATAGTTTTAAAGACAATTGCTATAAGAAAACTAGGTTTAAGTCAGTCAGCGTTTTTAGCAAATCCAGATTCTGTATCTTAACAAATGGTATCCTATGTCGTTCCATTGAAATCTACACCAGTATCATTGGCATACGAGGACACTCGGACGCCTATAATATACAAGTTGCAATGACCGACGTCGTAGATTAAAAACAACAATCGAACTGTAAAAACAATAGCACATTTAATCTCTGACAGAATGCCAAAAATAAGCAAATTACTGATACACCCGTCTACTCATAAAACTTCCTTACTTACGTTACTGGATGGAACCGTTTTATGAAATAAGATTGATAAGATAATTATAAAATAGTTTGTTTTGAAAAACAATATTTCAATTTCAATATTTCAAGTGCAATGGGTTTCCTTTCGACAAAAATCGGGGGTTTCCGAATTACATCAGAAATTCGTGAACCTGCATCAGTGAGGCAAACCTAAAAATATCTATAGCTATAAATAGTGAGGTGATTTTGTGTAATAATTAAATAACTGGCTGCTATTAAGCTCGAGGAGGATTTTACACGCTATTAAGATATTAAAAAAAAAAACAACTTTTTGTCTATCTTTCCGGACAAATCTTTAGAATGGCTGTACCGATGAAAAAATAATACAGTTGACAGCCATCCCTGCAACTTCCCTCTAAGTTCACATGCAAAGCGCTCCATAGTGCATCTATTTCACACGGTTTTGAGCTCGAAAAGCTCAACAACACATACATACACACACACACACATACACAAACGCACACAAAGGTAGGAATATTCAGAATAGCTTCCTAGAACCTCAAAATGTGAAGATCTGACAAGAACTCGATTATCGAAAATCGGAGTGAAACCAATGACATACCTACCGATTTTTCGAAAATCATTGTATATCATAGCGGGAAGTAAAAAAACTTGACGAACGAAAAATCTAAATAACACACATAGATTCAGGCGAAGCCGGGATGGGACACTATTGTAAGTATATTAAAGTCAAATTTTAATTCTGTTAAGCTCTCCAGAACACATAGTTAAGGATAGTTAGTTATAAATAAAAAAAAATACAGCTATTTCATTGTTAAAAATATGAAAACATACCCTCCATCACAAATCTCATCAAAAGCCAGCATCACCGCATCTAGGTTGTCCATTAGAACACGTTTTTCAACATTTCTGCGCAGAAGTATACTGACAGACTCATACAACGCATTCAGGACAGACTGCAGAATCAACTGAAAATAAAAAAAAACAACATTCTTGATAAACATAGTAATCAAGTTTAAATTGTTAATGGAATTTTTTAAAAATTGGTGGCAGTGTCCGATGAGCCATAATATTACAGGAGGTAAGCATAAATAAAACAAAATTGCTGTAAATTTCACAGTAGGAAAGAAACCTGGGTTTGATACCAGCACCAATGGAAAAGGTAAGTGCCGATTTACCACGTGCTTGGCGATGAAGGAAAACGTCATAAAAGCATGTCCGACGAATAAAAGTATATCGAACGCATGTGAAGACCGCCAACACGCACTGGAGCAGCGCGGCGCACTAGTTGCTCCATAAACCTATCAGGAACGAGAGGAAGCTTGTGCCCAGCAATGGAACGTAAAATAGACTATAACTTTAACTAACTTATCCTCTAACCTCAGTGCCATAATGTTTGAATCAACAATTTAAAAACAAATGAAACGATGTCAATTGGTGCTGCAATCAACTTTGCGTTTTGTTTGCCGTCATGGATAATAAAGGCTTTCTCAATAGTGATGCTTGAACGTTGAGAGTGTATAGCTCTCATCTTGGTAAAGCGATAGCTGTCAAGTTTGACAAGAATACTTATTTAGTTTTGATATTTCGCGTTTGTGTTGAAATTTTACTTTTCTACTTTCTGTGGGGCTACATGCCCTACAGAAAGTAGTCGAGTAGCTCGCGTTCTTCATGAAATTGAGCCCCATTTATGTGAAGATGTCGTCCAACCGGTCAGTCTACCAGGATACATCACCTATACCGGAGTCGCGGCGGCCATTTGGCTGAAATTATATTCCCTACATAATGTCATCGAATGGCCTTTTAAAATAGAATAAAAATTGTGGCAGTATCATATACACAGCTTCTTTTATTTCATTTCAAAGTTTGAGCGCTCTTAATGAAAAACCATTAACATGAAACAGGATAAAAACACATTGTCACTATATTATATATTGCATATAAAAAGATCATCAACAGAATAAATACACTAATTAAATATGAACATTTTAAGTAAATATGTTTACAATAATATACTATATAGATCTTATAAGTAGCAATTACTGGAAATGTAAGAAAATTCTTATGGTTTCCAATAAATATGGCAGCATAAATTTTATGTTATATTTAATATAATGTGTTACAGATCGAATTTAGATCACGGCGGCTAGTCTTAATGAATAATAGTCATTTGTGCAAGACAGGATTATTGTACATGAGTGTGCACTCACACTGGCGCGCTCTCTATTCCACCACTTTTATAATCTGAGTGGATGGCAATATCACACAAAACGAGAGATATCAGGCACAGGTTCATTCCGAAGCTTTACATGCTTTCCAAAGCATGGAGGTAAACACTGTCAACATTCAGATTCTGGTCTGCTACTGAGAATTTCTTGACACAAAAACCCAATAACTGATTTTGCAAGAGCTGGGCTTGGCTGGGCATCATGATTGTAAGTGTAATTACAATCATTCCTTATGTCTGATGTGAGCAATATATGTATAGCAACATATATTGCTTACGTCAGACATATGATAGACCAACCAGACTGGCAACAGATAGTAGCATCAAAGGTACTAAATACAGCAGTAAACTTTTACAGATTGTTAAGTTTTTTTTTATAGAATAAGGGTGAGGAATGAGCACACAATCCATCTGATGGTATGTGGATACTGAGGCCCAATTACAGAATTGTATTGCAAATTTGGTTATACCTCATTTTCATGTGAGTTGCCCATTACATAGAAGAATAAATCCACATTGCTTTTGTATACACATGTAAGTCCCTCGAGCATTATGATCTCCGCATTTGCTCTGGAATCATTAAAAAAATGTATCATAGACAAAAAAGAAATGAAAATTATATATTATCCTGTTATATATATCTTTCCCTGTCTTATGAATATTATGAATATTTTGATTATATAACTATTAAAATATGCTGATTGAATAAACTAGCAGATAACTTTATCTGGTTTTTCATTCTGAATTATTGTTATAATATCTCAAATCTCTGGAAGGGGCAGGATAATTTGTAAAAGCCAAAGACGTGATTCACATTTTCCTTGTAGATTATTTCGTTTTCTTAGGAGACTTCTTTAAAATAAGTTAAATCAGTTTATACCAATACATTCTAAGAATAAATTTTCCTTTGAAGAAAAGTCATTTCCTTATTAGCTTTATAAGGAAATGACTTTTGGGTTTAAATTTCACAGAAACAGAATCTATTATATTTTAAAAGGTTATAATCATTAGCACATTAAATTGAAATAGTTACCAGCCCCCTTACAAAACATGGTTCATTTAATAAACATCTGTTTACTATAAGTGCAAAGGATAGCTGTCTGTGCACAGCCTACATGAAGCATGTAAAAATGGCAGTGTATATTATACTGTGTTGCCATTTGTGTAGAAATTTAATTTTTTAAGATCTCTTGAGTAGTCAGGTGGCTCATAACTTGTAAAATATGTGATCAGGAAGTCAAGTCATGGAAACCAACGTAAGCTCAATTAATCAGTGAACCTTGTTAAAGCTACATACACAAGGGAAGTTAAGCAGCAAAATCATGTGGGAAATTTGGCAAGACAATACCCAATCTGCCTGCCAAGCCTGCCTCTGAATGTTATCAATGATTAAATGAGGTATGTAAACACAAAAATGTGACTGCAATGGATCAAGGGACACAGTGGATTTAAGGGCAACGACTCAGTAGACGAACTCTCCAGGAGAGGATCATACCAATCCTCTTTGGTAATCATTTACTGGTACGTAAAAACTTTATTAATTACCACACTCAGCTTTGGAAAAATCTAGTAGACAGTAGGTAAGCTAGGGAGGTCCTGCCAGAAATAAACAGTCAGGCCACAATCACCTCAAGCCACAGATGAGGATAACAAGTGCAATTATAAGACATGACTCCTGAAACAAACATTTATTTACTATAGGAATTACAGACAGTCCCCTGTGCAGGGCATGTATGGGAGAGGAGGAAATGGCAGCCTATGTGTTGCATGCGTGTCCGGAGGTCGCTACATATAGGGCTAAACATCTTGGCAGACTGGAATCACTCCGCAAAATGGCTCGCAACATCAAAGGACTGGTGAACTTCTTCAGGGAGATTTCATGGCTTGAATAATCACAATATTCCTGCCTACATGCAAAATACATACTTAGTACCAGTTGCAGAAAGCAGTCTGTTGTAAACTAATCATTATCAGTATAGTCAAAATTGCGTAATCTTGGCTACATCACAGTTAAATGATTGATAAATTGGCAGTTATGTGAATAAAACTATTTATATGAATTTTAGCATGTTGAATTAACTTATTTTTAATTCCCAATGTTTTGGGTGCTTTACAGCATCCATGGTCACGGGATACGGTTTAAAAACTGAAGGTAGCCGGGCTACCGATGACACTGGGACATCAAATGTGTCAGTCCCCCGTGACCACGTAAAGCACTCAAAACTACAGGAATTAAAAGTAGTTAATTAAATGTGATAAAATTTGTATTTATATTTTTACTCACTGCATAGTGTTCCCGTAAATTTAAGAAATTGTTAAGGCAGTTACATATTTTCTCATATAGTGACATCAATTTCAAAGCTTACCTGTGTGTTTTATTAAACAAATTCTTCTCAAAAGCTTTCTGCTCCTTAGTGGTAGGAAGGATATCTTTATCATAATACTTAGCTAAGATTCTGTTACCATCATTGTCTAGTATGCACATGCCTTTCACTATGTACAATGTCGGCTCCTGGAACATAAGATAAATATAATTAATATGGTGAAAAATGTGATTCTAAAGATTCAAAACATTCAAGAACTTAGTAAAATTTGCATTATCAACCGCAGGATTACCCAAGATGACATTCTATGATCATTAACTCTATAGAAAATACAAAAATGAATGAAACAATACTAAGTCACACAACCGTCACATGACATATATAAGATATTATATATAAATATTATAATTAAAATACTGTTGAGCTAAATTAGTTTTATTCACATTAACAAAAAATAAAAATAAATTATTTTAGTACACTATTCTTAATTATATTGACTTTTCTTAGAAGCAACAACAGTAACGTCATTACCGTTTGGAGGCAGCAGCCACTTTTAATACACCCAAGGGAAGAAAGATCGAAAAGTCCTGACTACTATGTAATTAGGTGTTATCAACCTAGGTAAATGATATTACTTCCCGAATACCATTTACCTAGGACTGTAATGAATGGTATTACATCTTGAAGCTGTTTACCTATTATATTTATGTCAAAATTAGAGTACAAAAAGTGTTTTGGGCAGGTAGTTAAAAATGCCTGAGAATTAATATACAGCAATTTTATTTATTTGAACCTAATGCTAGTTGAAAATATATAGTTAATGCAATTGATTTCACTTATTTTTAATTCTGACCTTTCAGGTGCTTTACAGCACCCATGAGGCCTAGTGCACCTGAAATGTTGGGAATTTAAAAGTAAAATCAGTTAAATTAAACATGATAATATCAGTAAAATTAGTTTTATTAAATATCTAATATTAGTATAAATATAAGCAACAATTGTATATCCAGATTTTTTTGTAAGTTTGACAGTACAACAGTACTCATCTATTTATGTCACAATAAAATTATACTATATTTGTGTAAATCAAATTTACTGAAGTTCAAGTTCTGTAGTGATTTTGGCATTGTCCTTAACATTGAAATTAAATCAATTACATCAGATGAAATTCTTTTTTTCTCTCAATATGGCCTTTGATATTGTAGTTAGGTCACAATAGTTCTACCAAAGTACAGTCTTTGCTCTACCACATAATGTCTTAAAGCTTCATATTTCAGAAGTCCAGTACATCTTATGTTTTCTGGGTTTGATATTTATTTTCTTTTTTAAATTCAAGTATTTTATGTAGGTCACATAATGCTTCCTGGTCTAACATTTACTGTGAATTTACAAATTATTTTCAGAAGAAATTATCGAATAATTTTATGAATTTATATAAACATAAATAACCATAAAATGGTCTAAGAGTTACATTATGACATCAGTTTTAGATTAAATTTAAAGACTATTTTAATAGTTCAGGGTAAGTTTTCTACGTGGTAGAGCCATGCTGCAGTTATATTAAAAATATAGTTGTAGCACGAATGGGTCGGCTCGACCGGGGA
>DWHP01006814.1:0-11247 GCA_018247895.1 Parnassius honrathi | reverse complement strand
ACAAAAGGGTAAGAAGCGAGCACACAGTCCACCTGACGGTAAGTAGTCTCTGTGGCCCATAGACATCTACAACTATCCTCGTTTGCGAATCAAAATACAGATGCGTTGTTGGCCTCTAGGACTAAGATGGAATGCCTCTTTTCCTGTAAAAAGGGTCTCCGGTTCTCTACACTCACCATACGAAACACAACAGTATTAAGCTGCTATTTGACAATGATATTCTGTGAAAGCGTGGTCCTTCCCTGGTCGAGCCGACCCACTTGTGCTACAACTATACAATTAGTAATTGTATAGTTGTAGCTGCAGCATGGCTCTACCATGTAAAATTATATTATATATTTACGTGGTAATATATCATATATTTATGTACTTTACTATGAAAAAGACACAATATAATAAATTATATTGTGTCTTTTTCTCCAAAGTATCTTTTAACATTATTATTTATATTTGCGTTTTTCCTACCTGTTTCAGCTATTAATTTTGACCCAGATTTTTTTTGGGTTTCCATTACACGTCTTGACTTATTCCTGCCGAAACCTATTTCTTGCTTTAAATGTTAATTTGTTTACCTTATTTCAATTATTCTATTATTCTAGTCTTTTCATATTATTGGTTGGTGTTTCCTTCCAATCCCTAAATAGGGATTGATTATTTATCTATATCAACATTTCATTTAAATCTCTGCCTATCCACGGTAGTGTATCCCGTTTTGTAATCTTTGGTATTACAGTCTTACTATCTTTATAAATATCATTGAAAATATTATGTAACTTTAACGGATAATTAATAAACAACAGTTGAGATCAATCGTAATCAGTGATACGTGTAGCTACTAGCTTATTATTAATTACATACCGAGTGTCCGAGTCCGCACTATCAGTGCAGTGTTTCGTTTTACGTAACGGTACCGAGATTCCCACCACGTAATTATCCGACGTGAAGCACGTCAATAACGAACGAATGTCAGTATTGCAACTGTCTTGCTCGCAACTAACATGATTGATACACGACGCTTCTCTTACACCCGCGACGATAGCCTCTCGCGTCACCTCCGTGACCGGTATTACGCGCACTGAAGGGCTAGTCCACACAGGCAATCCTTATATTTTGACACCAGTTGACTTTCACTCCTAAGGTAGGTTTATTTTTGACGGCTCCGTGGAGCAGTGGCTTAGCCATGAGTGGCTGCGATGGGGCTACGGGTTTGAATCCCGCATGGAACAAGTATTTCTACTGCTTACAAATAATTGTTCCAGGTCTGGATGTTTGTCCCCCTGCTCTTGTTGTCTCTCTCGTATTTGCAAATAGATTGTACCCCTCTATGTGGTATAGTGTTATTTTTGTTAATGTTCATTTTTGTTAATGTTAACCTCTACCAACACAAGTAATTTTAGCTCTTCAGAGCAACTTTTTGTAAAAAATTGCTCTGAAGAGTTAAGATGATTAAGGTTCTTCTTATTGACCGAATATTTATGTGTAACATGTGTAAATATTTTTTGTCGCTAAATATACTCCGAACTTAGGTATTCGCTGTTTTAAATTTAGTAAAATTGACATTCATGTGTGATAATTGCATCGAAACGATCACCTTTTAGTTGATGTTATTGAGCTCGCGGTATTTATTTCGCACTAAGTGAGACCAACAACTATATCCAGCTAGTCGCCGTTGTTAAATTGTTTTCTATACATTTTTCAATATCATGTTCACTCCTGACTGACATTATTTTCTTCTGTTCTTCACTCTTTCTTATGAGTATTCCATCCCATACCCAAATGTACTTGTAGGTTTTCTTAATCTGATTTTTTTCGTTCCTTATATATATAGTGAGATTCTCATTTATATAAATACTGTTGTCGTTATTTGTAACATAAATGGAAATTCCAATCCACTTATCACAAACCTCTTTTGTTCTCAGCATTACAACTACAAGCAGTGGTTTGTCGGCGTCTGGTTTTTCACGGCCTATCCTCTCTGCGTGCTCAATCTGACTAACATCCATCTAGAGCTTGTTGGCCACCTTGACTATTATTTTCGCCACGTCTTAATTTTTCTACTTTCCTGTCCAGCCAATTCCACCATTTAACCCTTTTCTTTCTCTTCCAGCTCGTAAACACGTTCTTCAAATGCTTTATTGCACTTCACCATGTAAATATTCATGTTTTGTAAGGATTTTATTTTTGTTTTGGTTGAATTTTAGTATACTATTAGGTTATCATTTTTTTCTAATTCAGCTTTTTCTCCGTTTTGTTGACCATCTCCATTTCCCTATTCATATCAGCCGGAGTCACTGCAATTTCCGATTCGGAAGTAGGCAAACTATGCGATCCTGGCGGAGAAACACAATCTTCACATTTTTTATTTTTGAAGGTAGCTCTCGTGATGCATTTTTTATGTAAGACTGCTTGGACCTTTACATTTACAAGTATCATTTTTCGCATTGCATTTCTTACACTTCACATAATTAATGCTTATGCGATGTTGGCAAAGCACCGTCTTTTAGATATTTATGCACAATTAAGTATTCGACTTAGGTGGATCTACGAAACAACAGTCATACATAATGCGCGCTCACAGACGACTAAATTGAAATAGGATGCGGTAGTTCTTTGCATCCTACTCTTAGGAGTGGGTATGTTTCTTCCCAACGTTTTTGCTAATTCAGTCGCCTATGTGGTATAATATGTACTTCAGGGTATGAAACGTTTTATTCCTTCTTGTGTTGTGCCCATTGGAGCCAGATCTCAGCCATGGTTTGGTCGCTCGTGTAAGAAAGAGTGCTATCGGGCCTGGTCTGATGCATTACCGGCCCGGGATGTAAGCAACAGCGCCTTTAAAAAGAAGGATGATTCCATCAGCATGTCCTTCGAAAGAGTCGTTGCAAATTACTTTGTCAAGGGCAAATTAACAGCACATAGGCATATAATTGGCGAGATAATTTGCCTACCTTCGGGAACCGTCACATTCTGGTCTCTCGCCAAAGCTGTTCGAGAGAACTTCTGCCAGCCATATCTTCCATCTCTGCACAGAGAGGATGAATCACTTGATCATGCCGCTAAGGAGAAAGCTGATCTGCTAGGTTCTTTCTTTTCTTTTTTTCATATTGACCCTTAATGACCGGGGGAGCAAACCGCCGACCATCCTGCGGTGTGAGTGCTCGATCTCAGATATGTGTTTCATACAGCGCTCGGTTCAAGTCAAGTAAAGCATTCCTCTTCCTGGACATCAACAGGTTGAGTAGGTCTGGCGGAATCCTCTCAATTGTGCTGATGAGGTGTGTTCCAGTTCACTCCCCAGAGAAGTTCCGAATTGGTGGGAGACAGCTTTCGCTCATCCGATCTATAAAAAAAGGTAACTGTTCTGATCCGTCCAATATAATACTACAGTGTAAAAAAACTTTGAAATTCAAACAAACGTCCTATTTTTTTGCGTAAGCAACTTGAGGTTCCGCTGTGTTGCAGATACTTTTTTCACGGAGGTAGCAAGAATGATAGAGGCCTGCCTATATTTCTGAAGACGGCAATACATGTTGGAATAAATATATTAATTACTTCGCAACATTCCGCTAACTAAATATACAATGATGTGTCTTACCTGGATTGAAGAGCACATCCCGCCCTCCCTCAATTGCATGCATCAATCCCCATCCCAAATCCAATTGGGAGGGCGGGAGGTGCTCTTCAATCCAGGTAAGACACATCATTGTATTTTTAGTTAGCGGAATGTTGCAAAGTAATTAATATATTTATTGAATAAAAAAACTACGGCTGCTAGCTCGCCTCCAAAGCATGGCATGGAAAATATGATAATGTATCTATAGGGGTCGCCCACGCCCGGGAAGGTGTTTTGTATGTTGGGTGTAGAGAACTGGAGACCCTTCTACTGACAACAAGACATTCCCTCTAATCAGTCGATAATAATCCATTTGAATTTTGATAATTAATCGAGGATAGATGTTGTTTAAAGGCAACAGCATTCACTTACCATCATTAGACGTGTCACCCTTATTTCTATATAAAACATTACAAACACATCTAACGAGGCAAGATATGTAAGTGATATGTTAGTGACCTACCAAGAGAGCCGTGGTACACTTAAAGGTCATAGCAGTTACTTATATAGGTACCGTGCTGTAGGATAGGAAGTTACCAAATATGCGGTCGTGTTCCATAAACGTTTCTTTATCTAAAGGCCTGCTGATTCCATGCGCCGCATTTGCGATCGCTGACTATGGTAGAGTAAAGAGGTTAAATAATGATTAGAATATAAGTTCATAGTCCCCTTCGCTGTATTTATTTTATTTTTCTTCTTGTTCTTCAACAGTGCTGTCTAGAAAACTATTTCGTTTTCGAAAGGTCTATGGATTAGGACAAATATGAGTCAAGGCTTAATAGAAAATGTCCAAATGGCTCAACAGTTACGGCAATAGAATGCTGAACTGTACTCAATTAGAGACATATTTGTGTATTCTTTGCAGACAAGCTGGCTACTTAACTGACTGTAAGCTTCTTCTTCTTCAACGTCAGCTCGTTGAGTTCAACGATAAAAAAAATAAAACATAGGAACATGGCGTGATAAATATAGATCAGGTGGACTACGTGCTCGTTTGTTACCCTATCCTATATAAAAAAAGATTGAATACCTAGTAAAAAAAACATATGCTCTGGTGTCAATTTTCCAGGGAGAAAACAGTCGAATACATTTGCATGGACCTAATACCGCCAGGCACCTCCTTAATGATGAAGGGAGTATATGTATTTGTACAGGTCAAATCGTAACATCTTGAACTGGCGAAAACGCCCGTCTCGGGCGATAAACCTTTTTGACTTTTGGCGAGCTGCGGCCGTGCAGTTAGTCTGGAACATTTTTTGTCCGCGACGGCCGTGTCGGTTAGAGGTCGGGAAGTTACGTTAGAATCGTTAGGTCGCGTCAAGATTACCTCTTTTGCGTTGTCTTATTTTGTTCGTATACGTGACAAAGAGGTTTTCCTTGAGTTTGAGCGATTAATTTAACTTCGATTGTCGTTAATTTGCGTCGACGAGTTGCTTTGGTGGCATTTTGATATCGTACGAAGAAATTTTGGTCGTCGGGTGGAACGCTAAAACTTTGTGACCTGGTAGGAGATCGCGTTCCTCTTCGATTATAGTTTTATGCTACGTGACGTTAGACTTGAGTTCAGATAACGGTGAAAGCGCACTGGAGTGATTGCACCTTGTGGAGCAGGGCAACGCATGTGGGTGTGGCCGATTACATCGGTGACGTCAGGTTACATTACACACCTTCTTACACTACACACACCTATCATTTACTTGCCCCTGACGGTACCTAGTGGTCGACCTACCTCCGGAACTCGGTAAGTTTGTGTTTGCTTATACAGCCATTACATAATAATTATCTATAGGTCTTTTGGGCCAGAACCCTCTGGTTGCCCGTCGAGTTGGGTTACTGATGGGCCCTAGCCCAGTCGACTTCTGTCGGGGCAACTCAGGGCCGTAACAATACGATACGAGGTGACAGTGATAATCCCAAATGTGTATCTTCATGTCTTAAGTCAGTTTGTATCAAATGCAACAACTCATAAAATGTAGATCTTGACATTCGCAGCTAGGAACGAATTTTTTTGAGATTATATTTTATTCGTTTGCAAAAGAACACAAAATAGTCGCTCCCTTCCAGTCGATTATTTGATAAAGGATCCTACCATATTCTGTTGTTTTCGTCTCACGCGTCTTCGAAGTAACAAAATCAACAGCAGTGTTTCCTCGTCAGATTCCATTTTGTTACTGAGTGTACTGTACGTCGTAAACTTGCTGCGAACACGCGATGAAAACGTTGCGTATCCGCCAAGCGTTCGCGACGTCCTCGCTGCGCAGCCGCGGCGTGTAAATTTCAATACAATCGACGCCTTGAGTGCCACTTTAACGAATATTCGGTGATTTAGCAGAGTATTCGGCGGAATACAATTAATCGGTAAGGCTCTATCTCTAGTAATAAGCTGTAAAAAGATCACTAAATAAATATTTAGGTTTAATATGACTTACGCGTCGTCTTCGCCCGCCCGTCTTCGCGCGTCCAGTTCCTTCTCCAGCCTATTTACAGTCTTTTTCATGGTCTCTAGGCTCTCCACGCTTGCCAGTTCGCGGGCGTGCATTGCATCCGCTAGGGCCCTTGCTTCGTCTATGAATACATTAGATTAATACTCATTACAACTTCTAAACATTTATTTAAGACTAAACTTATTATATGTTAGACCCTCTATGCTTTATGTACCTAATATGTAGAAATTTAATATTAATCTGTGAGCAAAAATTTGCCTACCTACCTAGAATAGGCTACTTTTCTTCATCGGAAAGAATGAAGCATGGTGCCGCCGTGCTTAAATTATTTTCTATGCGACAAAATTTAAAAGTGATTATTAGAGAAGCATCCTCACCGATTTCAGCCCTCAACCGCTCGATAGTTTTTTGAGATTCGGAGAGTTCAGCGATATAGTCGGTAACTGTGTCGTCAAACCGCCCCAGTTTCGTCTATGGAGATAAAAATTTCATATGCAATTCTGATCTTATCTACGTCTTACTACTTGGTTAAGAGTAAAGGCCATCTTACATTTTTAAGGGAGTTTTAAAGCAATGCGTGTTATAGCTGCACCACGAGTGAATCGACTCAATCTCGGAAGATCCACGCTCTCAAAGAATACCAGCGTAAAATAGCATCCTTATGCTGCTGTGTTTCGTATGGTGAGTGTAGAGAAGCGGAAAATAATTTTACATGAATGGGCGCTGTGGCCCATAGACACCTAAGTCTATCCTCGATAAAAAAACAAAATTTGGGTGCGTTGCCACCCCTGAGGACTAAGACAGAATGCACATCCATCATAGGAAACACGCCACCACTATGCTACAATTCTACGCTGGTATTTTGCGAGAATATTTTTGCTGTCCTATGAAAAATTTATTATTTGGTTACAGCTGCTAAAACCACGTTCAGAGTCACACGGATCTTCTTACTTCTAATAAAAAAAAATCAAAATCTCTGAATGCAATGCTGCTAACAGGGAGAATATCTTCCTAAATATAATCTTTGGTAAAAAGTTTCCACTTAGAACTTTGTAAAATGAAATGAATATATTTCTGCGGCGTAAAAAATTGGTTTCGTTAGAAATTACTTTTGAATTTGTATGACAGAAGAAACGGCAAAAGAAACTTTGCAGGTATCTTCTTTAATTTTTACGATTTACATAACAATAGTAAGTATAGTTAGTTTGTAAGAACATATCTCACCTTAAGCGTATTGATTTGTTCGTTTTGAACATCATTTTCTTCCTTTAGCTTGAAATAGGAGTCATAAAGTTTTGTATACACGTCGGCGTAGAGTTTCAGGCCCTCTGCCTCCCGCAACTCTTCCAACACCTAATAAAAGGAGAACGGTTTATAAATTAGGTTTACTTGTTTTAATTTGGTTGCCTGGAATTATCTAACTATCCGTTTGAGAAATTTGAGCATCTAATTTTTCCAACATTAATTGTGGAGCCGACATAAGAGTTTACATCACTCCATTTTTACCTACGAGTGTTGTAAGAGGCGACTATGGGAACCCCAGTACGATCAACTTACCTTTTAAGGGCCGAAAATGAAGAAAAACCCAGCTAAGCTCTCTCAATTGTATCAACTCTATCTTAAGGTACGGACAGACGTGCTCATTACTAGCACGAAACCATGCTTTTATTGAGCAAGTGCTCATTAGTAGCACGTGTGTCGCACCATTGCTTGTAATGAGCATGCTTGTATTGAGCATGCTCAAAAACCAACTGACGTTTGATTTTAGAGCATGCTACCTGAGGCGCGAGTACAACAAGGGCGTGCTCCGAGCGCGTCTTAAGCGGGCTTTGTCGGGGCAGACCCTACGCACGTGCCTGCCGAGCAGTGCGCGTTCGGACTTAGAGCGGAACGCATGTTTGGTAGAGCGCTTCAAAATGCCTCCAACTCTCTGAAAACACCAACATGTTGATTTGGCACTAGCCCTCTCAGTAACTTTATTCGAAAATAGAAAAAAGAGAGGTTACTGGGTGAAAAAATAGGTCCAAAAAGAGACAACAACTAAGCCACATAAACGTACTAAACGATCTGGAGTCCAAATACATGATTAATTTTTTCCGGATGGATGAAGACAGTTTTAACAATCTTCTACAAATAATTTCGCCACTTATAGAAAAACAGAGCAGCCATAAGCCCAAGCGGACGGTTAATTACAACTTTGCGATATTTGTCCACCGGGCAAATTTACGAAGACCTAAAATTCAGTGCTTTCATATCGCCTTACTTAATGTCGACAATGATTCCCGAGACTTGTCGGGCTTTCTACGAATGCCTTAAACATTATATTTGCGTAAGTGAAGGGCAAAGACCCCGGTCCCACCAAAGTAGAGATGCGTGAGAGGAGAGATACTGATGTTTTAAGTTTCTCCTACCTATGCTATTTAGTTACTTCTTCTCTTTGTTCATTTCTGTTTGAAGACATCATCTTTAGTGTGGTGTTCATCGTCTCTATTAAAATAAATGTTTATTTTGTTTATCCCGCATATGTGGATTTGGTTTATAAACATATTTTCAACACATGCTTCCCGTTCTTCTTCGAAAAGTAATTTTCAAAGAGTATATAATCACTGTTTTGTTAACGTCTTTCCGCGAGGGCTGCCGGTAGCGACTGTCAAAAGAAATCGGGCCGACGCGCCTACACACACGCAGTATGGACGGGGCGGGGCGCCGATCTAGGAAGCATCGGCTGCATTTTTGCTCTTGCCAACCAATTAAGGAGGCGATATCGGCCACGACTTAGGATGGCCCTACATACGACACAATTTAGTGGCAATCTAGGACGCATCATCACCACTTCACCCTAGATCGCCACCGACATCATCTCGTATGTAGCCCGCTTTAACTGAATTTATCGAAAATTGAAAATTGAATTTATCGATCTCGATTCGCGACAGTTACTGCATCAATAAAAAATCCTCGATACGTCGCGTTGGGGGGAAGAAAAAACTTTGCTGTTTGTTCTTACACCATTCGGTTGCAAGCAATGTGATTATTTTATTAAGTTGTGTACGAATAGCACTGTCACTATATCTTTGTGTATCCATTTCGCCCGAGAGCCTAGTGCCAGATAGAACGTCTCATGCTTTAAGTGTGCTTGTTGCTAGCAAATGTGAACGATTGCAGAGCATGCTCATTTTAAGCAAGCTTATGATCATGATTTTTTTTTGAGCACGTCTGTACGTACGATTATGTGGAAACGAACCGACTATGGTAGCAAAATTAGATAATTTTGTCAACAACGAAACAATGGTATATAACACGTGATAGGACTAATTTTCTACCCAGGAGCCCCGGGTAGGTACCGCCTCTGCTGCTGTATCCCGGTCTAAATGGTACGAAGAGACAGCATAATTACAAGCTGTGGGGTATTCCAACTTAATCCTTAGTGGTGACTATCTGTAGAAACTTAAATAAAAAATTAAAAACTTTAATTATCATACAATCCATAGAAACCACCGATATAAATGACAAAATATGGGCGTGCGAACAACAAGTTTTTCACGGTTTTACATAATTCACGGTTTAAGTATAGAATAAAACAGCGCCATCTCTTAAATACTCTCATGAACTACCACGGAACCAGTGTTTTCACTTATGATTTTGGTTTTATCTTACAACCTGTAAAATACTTCCTAAATTATCGCAAAATAATCTAAATAGGTTTATTTACATCTAATTTTGAATATTTTAAAGAACAACATCATTGCAAGTTTTGAGTACCATTTAACGAATTTTTTTTAAAAACTTTAAAACAAAAAAATTAAAACTTGAGTTTTGTGATGAAGAAGATGTTCTCATTTTTAAATTATAATAAAACGTAGTCTCATAGGAATAATGATTATGTAACTAAATAATATATTATACCATTATTCCGATATACAGAATGAAAAACTTTTTCATTCCACACTTTTCCAGCTCTTTTGACCCCATCCCCTTCGACAAATTCTTAAAAAAATTACATTGGGTGGGTATAGAAAACAGGGTTACCTGAAGTTCGATTTCATCCCAAATTATCCTAAACCCTGTCAACTTGAAGAAACGCCTGAAGTCCTACCTACATTAGCTGATTTACCATAAAATAGTGCAAAATATCTGAAAGTGTAAACACTGCACAGACGCACGGCACGCATATGAGATGGCGTTGGTGCCCCATAAACATTTTAGCACCGATGAGTCGGTGCCACTTTGTTTTTCGATGACCCGGTTCTAACGCAATAGTATTATAAGTCTATGATAGACACAGTTGCTTTAGGAATTTCATCGCCCGATGTACCCCACATACCGAACGATCTGTTGCAAGTGTGAAGTTATCATCCACAATCTTACTTAAGTTAATACATGTAAATCACCTTTTCGAATTCTTTTTCAGCCTCTGTCGTTTCCGAAGCCACGGCGACCGCTGCCCCAAAGCTATCCTCATCGTCAATCGATTCCATTTTCAAATATATAACCAAACTATTAACAATAACCAATAAATACTTTTAAATAATTCATGAAGCAAAATAAAAATCGAGTACAAAACTTTAACAAGAATGTTTCACGTTGCCATAGTAACGGCGCCACTTTCACAGATAAAATAAATGTTAAAATGTAGGGATTATACCGGAAGTTTTTTTATCGTCTGAAAAAAAAATAGAGCATAACAGGTCCGTTCACGTAGAAGCATATGGCACAGATATTTTTAATTTGTTTTGCTTTTTAATTGACATTATATTATGAAATTGAACTATCAATAAATACCACTATTTTGAAATAAATTAAAAAAATAAAAACAAAAATTTTGAGTTAAATAAATATCAATTAACAACTATCGAAATTCAAATAATACGCACCCAATTAATAGTTTTTACTGATAGATAAATTACATAATATGTTAATACTTATAAAAAAATTGTAAAATATCAGTGCCATAGGCTTTTATTTCGTTCACCTGTTACACGCTTTTTTTCCAGACAGTAAAAAAATCAGCCAGTATACTTACTCTTTGATAAATTTTATTGCTTTAGATCAGTGATGCACAGACTTATTAAGACTAGGGGCCACTCGGGCAAATTATGAACAGATGGCGGGCCGACAGAAGTATAGGTAATTAAAGACAATAAAGAATTGATAATAATGTATTAAAATTGAAAAAGAATTTATTAATTTGAA
>DWHP01006813.1:0-11248 GCA_018247895.1 Parnassius honrathi | reverse complement strand
GCAGGAAGTCGATGGATGCAGGTGGCTCAGGACCGTGCTTTGTGGCATACCTTGGGGGAGGCCTATGTTCAGCAGTGCACCTGTGAAGAGCTGTAATAATGATGAATGATAATGATGATATATACACATTAAGGAGTTCTTAAGATGCTTTCTCCCAAGAATGTTCTTCTTGATCCCTTGATGGTGAGATCACTTCCTTGGATAGGTTGATCCCCTCCTCCCTCCACGACACGATAGTGGTTCACGCTCTCGATTTCTGAGGGACCTTTGAATTACATCGAAGCCACCCCGTAGCTAGAGGGGCCTCACGCCAAAGGCATGGACCGGGGTGCCTCGAGACTGCAGTCGTCAACGCGGCGCTTCGCGCCGCCTAGCTGCCGGCACATTTATTGCACTTAATGAAGTTTTCGCTAACGAGTCTATTTCGATGAAGTTTTAAAGCCCGCAAGGGCTAACAGCATATACCTTTCGAATAATAGGTCTTAAAAAATATTTTACTGCACCAAGTTGAAATCATAACAATCGATTGTAGCAATAATAAAATACAGAAACGTACTTTTTTAAGCACAAGATTTACATAAAATAAACATAATTTTTCTTATTATAATTCATTAATCAGTAAAAATCTACTACTGGACACGGGCTTCTCCCTATGTGGGGATCATTACGTTTGGTACGTGGATTAAATCACAGCTATTTAATATTTTACGTCTGGCGTAAATTGATGGTTTTGCACACTCTATTAGAAGCTATAGGTTTCTTCTGGAATTTCCAATATCCCCTAACGACATTCATGGGATATAATATGGTGATTACTACTCTTATACCACTACCATAGGTAAGTTGAGATATGTAAGGTAAGATATAAAAGTAACTCCTATTTTGCTCCAAATGATAACGGAAAATTAACGGGTCTGGCGACCGATTGATGGTACAAAATCTACTCATAATTTTAACAAAGTGGTGCCGCGTGAGCTTCACCAGTGCGAAACTATCGGCTCTCAAATTCCTAGCACATTATATATGTTTCATTATTAATGTATCCTTAGTATAATGTACGAACTTAGATTAGAGGTTATTTATATTTATTGTGATAATCCATTTTAAAGACAAGCTTAAAGTATTATCCGGTTAAGTCGACCTTTACAACATCCACGTTATATTTAACAAGTTGTTATAAGTAACAAGAAACTTGTTACGTCGTTATCAGATCGTAAACTATCATGGAAATCTTACGAAATGACAAGCTTGTCCGGCTAGCTTAAACGAAAGTCACATAATAAGCGTTTTAAGTATAATATTTTTTTTAATAAAACGTACATACACACTTACATCGGTTACCCAGAGGGTTAGGTAGAGACTACGAACTTCTATTCAACACGCTCTTGACACAAATTTATCTGTCATACATGGTCGGTGGTTAAGGGTACTCTTTTTTTATTTGTCCTGTATTCAACATATTGCCAATTTTTTCAATAAACTTCCGTTAAGGATATCCGTTTTTTGTGGAATGGGGGTGACAGACGGGCGTACAGTCCATCTGATTAAGAGTCAAAATGCAGATGGGTTGTCACCCCTGAGGACTACAATGGAATCCTCGCTTTCAGTAAAAAGTGTTTCGTATGGTGAGTGTAGGGAACCAGAGGCCCTTTTTACTGGTTACAAGGCATTCCATCTTAGTCCTCAGGAGTGACAACGCATCTGTAATTTGATTCTTAATAAAGGACGGAATTAGATATCTATTAGCAGTATTAACTACCATTTGGTGGACTAAGTGCCCGTTTGTCACCATTATTTTATTAAAAAAATATATGGTATGTAGTACATGTACAAATAAACCATATACATACAAAAAATACAGTTATCGTTTGATTGCAAGTTGTGCTGATTCAAAACACGGTCGTTTGAGCACACGTATAGCAAAGAAACAAATGGGACTAATGTCAGTATTTCACTTCAAACAACTTTTGTAGTGTGAGTCCTAAAAGGGTACGTAATTTATGTTCTACCTGCCTTTCACATCTGGCAGCAACCCTAATTCACGCAGTATGGTGCAAAAGGGTAACACTGCCCTAACTGTTAGCACCTTTACAGGGGTTAACGTTTGGGTGCGTATAATAGGGGTCTGGTCATTGTAGTTATCGTTAGTTTTCTTTCAAACTCTTTGTTATTTAATCATAAACCATTTTTGAAATCCTTAAGCAACGAAATATAGTACTTTTTACGTTATTATATTTTTCTGACTGCCTTGTTGGTCTTGTGATCTTAAACGCGGTTGTTGATCATGAGGTCCTGGATTCAAGTTCCGGGCTGGTCAAAAGTAGTTCTTTAGATTTTCTGTCAAAAAATTCTCAGTAACAGCCCAGAGTCAGGAAGTTGGCTGTGTTTCACCCCCGTTCCTCTGAAAGTATATAAAGCCGTTAGTTCTGTACCTGATCTCTTTGCAGTTATGTTAGGTAATCATCCCATCGGACTATGAGAATGAGGGAATAAGGAGCACACTTTCGCTTTCGCATACACTCGTGCCCTATAACCCTATCCTGCTCGGATTATTCGTCTCTGTAGAGACTGGCTAAGCCCAAAACTTGGTCCAAGGGACATTGTTATTAGAAATTTTGTGCGAGGAGCTATACTGGTGTATCAAAACTAGTATGATCTATTGTAATCGATTATATAGCTAAAATTTACTTCTGTGTCCTATATCTACAATGAATTTAGGGACTAGCTTTTCTCTTTCTTTCTTTTAAGTATTTAGTTTACCAAAAGAATTATACGTTTCTCCATCAGGGTCCACAATCAGTTAGGGTGTGCAGAGGAGTTTCTTTCACCCAGGAACAGTATCGACACGTCGTTGAGCTGCTTCATCACAAGATAGCCATGTACTTATTTAAACAGCAGTGTCCAGTCAAGGCTCTTGTCAAAATATATAGCTTGTTCATTGATAATTTACAATCACATGTCCGGATTATGGTTTTACAATGTTATAAGCCTAGTGTATCAAACCAGATCTTAAATTATTTTCATTTGATAAAGTGTTTCAAGGATTAGTCGTGCCAGGCTTTTTAAGTTTCCATAAAATGACTCAAATCCATATTGTGTACTTTTTGACATCAAAGGTGTAAGCTTGTCGGCGTGTACATTCCTTGAATAACTTCGTGACCGGGAATCATCCCAAAATAACTCAGTTGAGTTAAAATACTATCGTGGGTAAATATGTTGGCTGTGCAGCATTCAGGAAATTACGATGAATCTTCTCGTGACGTACTCCTTAAAACCTGAAAACCAGAGTGTGAAACCAGTGACACCACAACCAATGCATATTGTCAGTAATTTATGGCTTTGAATCGTGGTCCTTCACTGCTCGTATGAGAAGCCTTTTCAAGGATGTATGAGAAAGGTCAAGGATTAAGTATATGCTCTAAGTTTCTCTGCGTGACAAAATTCGTAATGGAGCTATCTACTGTGGAACCAGAGTTTAACGTAGTGGGGCCATGCTGAAGCTATATTAGTAGAATAGTTGTAGCACAAATAGGCCGGTTCGAGCGGGGACGGATCACGTTCTCACAAAATACCAGCGTAAATAGCAGTTTAACGCTACCGTATTTCGTATAGTAAGTAGAGAGAATCAGAGACCCCGTTTAATTATAACGAGGCGTTCCGTCTCAATCCTCACGTGTGACAACGCATCTGCATTTTGATTCGTAGTCGAGGATAGATGATGGTCTCTATAGACCTCAACAACTACTAACCATTAGGTGGACTGTGTGCTCATTTGTCACACTTATCCCATAAAAAACCATCATAGCCGGATCCATAACCTGCAATGACGATGGTACGGCTGGAATATAGGTCGAGTAACTAACAATGTATTGGGAAAAAAGGTATCACCTCGAGTGCCAACCTCGTGTCGGTATAAGCAAACTGATAATACCTGCAGGAGGTCGATGGATGCATGCGCTTTAGGACCATGCATCGAGGCATTTCTTGAGGAAGATGGCTTCGCTTTCAACCAGGACTTTTGAAGAACTGTTATGAAAAAATCTTTACTTGTACGTATATAATTGTGAAAATAATATATATTTTGAAATGACGTGCAATGCTTGGATGAACTTGCATAAAACAATATATAAACTCTACTGAGGACTGAGATGAAATGCCTCGTTTCCAGTAAAAAGGGTCTCCGATTCTCTACACACACCATACAAAACACAGTACCATTAATCTGCTATTTTACGCTGGTATTCTGTGGTCCTACCCTAGTCGAGTTGACCCATTCGTGCTGCAACCACTACACAAATATATCCGCATCATGGCTCTACCACGTAGGAAACTGTACAATGGATGCCATAATTGAGCGGCGCCAGTGTGTTGACAACACTTTAATTACAATTTGAAGCCTCATAGTATAATACTCAAGACCGATGAGTGACAAAAGGCCCATTAGCGAGAAAGGTTTGAAATATGTGGATAAAATACAGTCGACGCGTCTTTCATAACTTTAAAATTCATAAAAAAATTACAAAAAATTCACTATATTATCACTTAGTAGTAACTTTAACGTTTAATTCTTTTGGCTTTTGATACCTTAAATCAACACTAAAGAAAGATTAGAAAAGAACAAAAAAACCGTAGTCAACTTATTCACACGCACACCATCTTTCTATTTTATTTATTTCTTTTTTTTAAATGTTGTAATTTGCAAATGAAATGAATTGAAATTTTGGATACATAACATTTGCTCGTGAACATATTACGTTTCTACAATGAGTTAACTTTCTGGTGTAATTGTAGTAATTTACTGGCATATATATAGTGTTAGATAATACTTTTAAACAAGGTAGTTGTCTGCGCAGTTTTTTATACTGCTTGTATGAGGTAGTTTAACCGCTTATTAGAAATGTATCCTAACTCTTAACAATAGTTAAAAAAGCATAGTTTTGGTTTCGTTACGACGTCACTTGAAATGTGATAATAATTATATCCTCCAGATCGGACTTTAGTCAAGGTGGCCACTCTCAACGGAGACTAGTGATCTGGGTAGGACAGGATTATATTGCGCAAACACAGGTGCATTCTCTATTCCGACTTATAGTCCAAATGGGGTGCAATGCTATACGACCAGAGAGATCAGGCGTCCCAATACATTGTTAGTTACTCGACCAACGGCCTTACGTGTTTTCTGATGCACAGGGGTGAAACACGTTCAACTTCCTGATTCAGGGATGCTTGTCAGAATATCTTGTCATATAAACCCAATAACTATTTTTTAGCCCTACCCAGGATTCGCACCTAGGATCTAAAGATCCACAGCCGCATTTACGACTACTAGACGAAAGATGCATTCAATTTTAAATGTACGTAGTAGTGTTCGACGACCTTAAGGTGGCTAAATATCCCAGCTTCTGTGAAACAATAAGGCAAAAAAAAATTGTAGTTACATGATGTTATTGATGAATTGTGACATTTAATGGGGCCTATGTTCACCGGTGGACTTGTGCAGTAATGATTAAGCTGTTGATGATTATAATTGTTACTAAAATAATCTCACATAAATTGCAATGCGTTACGCTAGTTTCGCATTTCTCATAAAATATGACTTCCAGTTTGTGATATTGAGTACTGTGTGAACTTTTGAAAAGTTGTCATTATGAAAACTTTAATAATAATACTGTAAGATTTTGTCGTAAAATTATTCTAACATTCTTAACTAAATCCTTTATCATCATCATTACAGCCCTTCACAAGTCCACTGCTGAACATAGGCCTCCCCCATGGAATGCACGTGAAAAGCACGTTACTGAGCCACCTGCATCCATCGACTTCCTGCATTACCAGGTCGTCACTCTATCTAGTGAGGGGTCGCCCTACACTACGCCTACCGGTACGAGGCTGCCACTCCATAATCTTTTTTCCTCATTGGTTGTTGGTTCCTCAAGCCACACAGCCGGTCCATTGCCCCTTCAACTTACTAATCCGTTGTGCTATATCGGTCACTCTGGCTCTACTGCGGATATCCTCATTTGTTAGTTTATCACAAAGAGAAACCTCGAGCATAGTAGCCCTTTCCATAGCCCGCCGAGTGACCTTGAGCGTCCGCATACGGCTAGCAGTGAAGAACCACGTCTCAGATCCACAAGTCATCACTGCAACACGCACTGGTTGTATAGTCTCGTTTTTACGTTTGATGTATACCTGACGAGAAGGTGTCGTAATTTTCCGAACGCTGCTCAGCCGAGTTGATTCCTTCCATTGACCTCTCGGTCGAAATTGGACTTAGTTAGTCGGACTATTTATCGCAGGTAAATGGACTCATCAACAACTTTGAACGCAGTGCTCCCAACAACTACCGGCATAGGTGTGTCATGGACGTTAAACACGATTTTTGTTTTGTCCGTGTTCATATTGAGACCAAACCGTTATGAGATACTATTGAGGTCATTGAGCATAGTGCTTCAGTGATTCTGCCATAAGGAATATATCGTCGACAAATCGAAGGTGAGTGATATATTCGCCATTGATGTTAATACTGTATCCTTTCCAGTCCAGTAGCTTGAAAATATTGCTCCAATGCAGCGGTGAAGAGTTTCGGGGAAATAACGTCACCCCGTCACTCTGGTTCTGTACTAAGATAGCAGTTGTAGCCCTACTGTATAAACACTTCAGTACCTCGATATACCGACAGCCAACTTGACACCGCTGAAGGACTGTAGCACCGCTTAAATTTTGATGAAATCAAAGGCCTTCTCATAGTCCGCATACATCTCGTAGAAGCTCCGTGTAATTTCATCCTCGCCCGGGGACTTACCGTTTTTAAGGTGCTGGAGGGCCATTCTATTCTCGCTCAGGCTGACGTCCGGGATATCATCGGAATAGTGTCGGATAAGACTTGATCTTGGATCGTTACTCACACTTGCGTGTGGCTCCAACGATGATGTGTACAGCTGCCCATAGAATCTCAATCTCACTCAGAATATCAGGTGTCCCGGAAAGGATGCTGCCACACGCAGTCTTCAGCTTTGACAGTTGTCTCTTACTGGCAGACAGATCTCTGGCAAAGACTTTGGAGCTCAGGTTCCGCTCAATCGCTTCTTCAATACGAACTGTATTAAAGTTGCGTAAGTCCCGCCGCATGAATTTAGAGATATGTCTGTTCAGTTGCCTGTATGCTGTCAAATCTGCTGACGACTGCTGCTTCATCTCCCGTCTAACAGCCATGAGATTAAGAGCGTAATCGGAGAGTTTTTGTGTTTTACAGAACAGAATTTGCGACGGGTCTTACAGAACTTAGCTCCGACCGCGTGGAGTTTCCACAAGCTTGTCATTTTATACCGTCGACTACTTTACTTATACTCTGTTTTAATTTAAAAAAAAATGTTTTCATAACTCAACGAAAACTAACATAAAACTTATAGTATTTAATTAAGTTAAATTTATACCTTAAATAGTTACGAATCATTTATAAGTAGCAATAAACTCTAAAAGCAGCTGCGTATAAGCGATTCGTAAATTAACTAAAATCAAGCAATAGAGAAATGTTTTACGTAAGTCAATAGAAATAATGAATACATTACACACTGTAAACAGTAATTAAGGCATCGGTGTTAACACAACATTTATAACATGGTTACTACGAGTCAAAATATTTATAAGGCAGGTGCAAGTCTTGCAACAGGCGCGGTCCCCGAAAATTTTTATAATTAGCCATCCGTTCAAACTAATAATTACGTAAGTAAATACAATTCACAACGGAATGAAATACAAGCGTCATAATTAAAGTACGATTAGAGGGTACTTGTTGGGACGTTGTTGGACAACGTCAGTAACGCTGTTAAATGTTTATAATTTAAACAAGACATAATAGTGAGAAGTCCGAAACTTTTTAACGATAGCCTTCCCCCTAAATTTTGAGTCCAACCATATAGTTACTTTTACTTTACATTAAGCCTTTTTTATAACACTACGGTTACAAACGACCGCCTCGCCGTCCACCACACTTGCTGTATACTTCAAACAAAAGAGCTCACAGATGCATTGTCACGTCTAAGGATTGAGCTGCAACACCTCACAGTCCAGAACTACAATGGCTCTCATGTTCTTCAGGCCGGAACACAACGGACTCCTAGACAGGAAAGGAGTTTCGCCAACGTATGCCTTGAATGACTTACTCATGCAGGCTCGGCCAATTGATGAGCGCTGAACGGATAATTTCGTTTTTATACTACACCTCTTCGACAATCCGTGAAATTTGATTTCAGTGTTTTGACTTGACTCTCCCTCTTCATTCAGTCACCGTAGCCTCAACTGACAAACAGAATATATGTGTGTGAGCGATGTTAGTTTAGTGTGAGTGATAAGTTAAGGTTGACATTTTTATAGGAAGTAAGCAAATTTCTCAGATAGAAGCAGAATTTTTTTATGGTTGATTCTTTTGCTTTAATCGATTTAACGATACCAAAAGAGCGAGATGAAGTTAAGTAAATCCGTTACCACAAGCCACCACAATAGCATTGATGATACATAAACTGTTTGAATAGTGTGAAGCATTCGATAGGATGAATGATAGAAGTAAATGTTATGTGTAAATGAGACGAAACAGAAGGGAATTGATGTCACTATACATTGCATGTATACCGCGTACTGGTCTGGTGTGGACGAGACCGAGCGGGCATGCCAGGGGGTCGGTATCATTCTTTCAGAAAGAATGAGTCAATATGTGAAAGAGTATGAATGTGTAACCCCGATACTGATATGGATACGAATGAAAGTGGGCTTGAGGAAGTAATTCGTTCTATGGGTCTACGCCCCAGACATGTCTAAGCCCACTTATATACGAGAGCAGTTTTGGCAGATGGTAAGGATGGTGTTAATGAAATGTAAGGGAAATGAAAATACTGTTATGTTAGGAGATTTTAATGGAAGGGTTGGGGTTGAAGAGGCTTGGTTATGAAAGGACTTTGGGAATGTTTGGAGATGGAAGTATAAATGAGAATGGTGAAAGCCGTCTCACCATATGTGTGGAAAGGAATATTTTTGTGATAAACGCTTTCTTTCATCATAAGAACATTCACATATACCATGCTTCAATCATCACCTCTTTCCCATGTGATAGATTTCATAATTGTGGATGAAAGAATGAGGAGAGCAGTGGTAGATACAAGGGTTTACCGGGAGTTCAAAGTAGGGACGGATCATTACTTGGTTTTATGTCGAATTACTTACTCGGTTTATTCAGACGTTGGCGGCATCACACATCTGTGCCTACCACTACATTACAGCGTATTAGAACAGAGAGGTTACAAGATGAAGGTGTGAAAAACAATTACAAATGTAGACTGAAAGAAAATATAAGTGGTTTGGATGAATTGTGTATGAATGAGTTAGACTTGGAGTATACGTGGGATAATGTTAAGAAAGGTTTGGTGGATGCAGCTACCAAAGTATGTGGTGTTTGTAAAAGAACGAATGAAAGGATTAATATTAAGTTATGGTGGGATGATGAAGTACGTATGGAAGTTGAAGCAAAGAAGAGAGCATGGCTATATTTGCTAACAACCAAGGCTGGTAATTCCGGCGGTACAAAAGATGATATTGAAAGAAAAAAGGTAGTCTTTAGACGTCTAAATAAGAGAGTAAAAGAAGTAGTTGAAAGAAAAAAGTAAGAAAGACCTGATTAGAATGACAGAATAGTATCGGATAACTTCCAGGCAAATATTAAAATGTTCTGGAAACTCGTAAAAACTGCCAGAGGAAATTCAAAACAGCCTAGATTCAATGCTATACAAGACGAGAATGGCTGTACTCTGAATGATAAAGGTTTGAGTCTAAAGAGATGAAAGGAATATTTTGAAAGCGAGTTTATGAGTGTGGAGACGTGTGAATTAAATGAAATGAAAACTCCGAAAGAAGAGGAAAAAGAATATAGAGAGACAAGTAAAGATGAAATAATGAAAGCAATGAAAAACATGAAAGCAGGTAAGGCAGCCGGATATGATACTTTCACTCGAAATGCTAAGAGCTGGAGAGGAAGTGGTACAAGGCCTGCTGTACACCTTGTCTAATTTATGTTGGGGACTAAAGCGCGTAGCGTAAAACTGGTGCAAAGTCGTGATTGTCTCAATATATAAAAGAAAAGGGTCACAGCAGGACTATAAAAACTACCGGGCAGCGAAACATCAGGCTTCTTAGCATTGTGGAAAAACTATGTGCGTATATACTAATTAAAAGAATTATGAAAGAAACTGATGAAAAAATTTGGGTTGTGCAAGCGGGACTTAGGAAGGGAATGGGGTGTTCAACCTATTTATGGACAGTTGTTTGGAAAATCTGAAAGCTGAACAATACGGAATAAGAATGAGTGAAGTAATCGTCAAATGCCTTTTGGACGCCGATGATCAAGTTATATTTGCATCGTCGGTGGGCGAGTTGCAAATGATGGTTGCATTAATGAACGTTAAAAGAAAGGGGAACGATAGTAAACGCAAGTAAGACAAAAGTTATGGTTTATGAAACAGAAGAAAGTAAAACGATATGTGAAATAAGAATAGAAGGAGACTTGTTCGAGCAAGTTACATGAGTTTGTATATTTGGGATGCGTATTTAGCAGGAATGGGAGATATGATAATGATATAGAACGACGAGTGAACGCAGGAAATATGTGAAAATGGGACTCTACACTCTATTGTGGTAAGTCAGAATGTGTCAAAAAAGCCACATATGGTAATTCATAACGCTTTGTCAGTCCCTACTTTAACGTATGGTAGTAAAAGTTGTGTATGGCAGAAGAAACACGAAAGCAGAATAAACGCAGTAGCAATGCGATCGTTAAGGAGCATGTTAGGGCTCAATATGAGTGACATGGTGAGAAATTGTGTAATAAGGGAAGAGTGTGGTATGCAAGACGATGTGGTGACAAAGATTAAAAAAGGAATGCTTCAGTGGTTTGGTCATGTAGAAAGAATGAATGAGGAAAGAAGTGACAAAGCAAATTTATGTTGCAGAAGTGAATGGCAGGGACGGTAAGGGACACCCTAGGCGAAAGTTTGTCAACCAAATTGGCGATCTACTGAAAAGGGGCCAAATTAAGACTATCCTTAACCGACGAGCATGCATGCGTAGGTATATGGATGTGGAAGAGGCGAGAGAGATGTGTCAGGATCGTGCCAAATGGAAGTCTGTGGTCTCTGCCTACCATTCTGGGTGACAGGCGTGAGTGCTTATGTATGTATGTATGTGATACACACTATTAGCT
>DWHP01006812.1:0-11248 GCA_018247895.1 Parnassius honrathi | reverse complement strand
ATTGGCGATCACTAATCAGCTGGTGATCCTCAAGGTACCTCATGAGCTGGCAGTTAACAATAGACTCCATTGTTTTGAAGAACAAGGAGGTGATGGCGATAGGCCGGTAGTTGGACGGGTCTGAGCGGTCGCCTTTTTTAGGGACCGGGTGGACGATAGCCGTCTTCCACGATTTTGGGACTACGCCTAGGGAGTAGGAGTACCGGAAAAGAGACGTTAAAACCAACTCTGGAGCACACGTCCTCAGCACAATTGGGGGGATTCCGTCAGGCCCACTCGACATGTGGATGTTCAGGGAGAGGAGTGTTTTGCGAACCGAGCGACTTCCACACAGAATTTTCTATGTGGAAGTCTGTCTAAAACTACCTATTTATTTATTTTGGTCGTGATATGGTGAGTGTAGATTTTTGTCGGTGTCGATTTTCCTATAGTGAGCGTAGAAAACTGGAGACCCTTTTTAATAGTAAGGAAGCAATTTACCTAAGTTAGCAGGGGTGGCAAGTGACGACGCATCTGTATTTTGATTCTTAGTTGAGAATAGATTCATGTGACTATTGATCGCAGCATCCATTTACCGTCACGTGGACTGTGTTTGTCACCCTCCTTCATTAAAAAAGTACAAAATTAAGTTTTATATCAGTATTAAGATACACGCGGTGTTTCAGTCAAGTTTGGGAAAAAATTTTTGAAGCCCAATGACTCAAAAATATAATTGCATACGTAATAAGGACATCGTAAATAGCTAGCATCCTAGATGTCATGAATAAAACGAATATAGTTCTCTAGAGTTATTAAGATCTGAAAGTGCCATTGTTATAACTCACCATAATTCACTCACCGACTCATCATAATGATGAGTTAGCGAGTAATAAAAATGGCTCATCATCGTTACAGCCCTTCACAAGTCCACTGCTAAACATAGGCCTACAAGGAATACCACAAAGCCCGGTCCTGAGCCACTTGCATCCGTCGACTTCCTGCACGTCTTACCAGGTCGTCACTTCATGTAGTGGGGCCCGCCCTACACTTCGCCTACCGGTACGGGACTGCCACTCGAGAACCTTTGTCCTTCATCGGTTTACTTCTAGGTTACATAGAAACCGGATTTTTTTATGGAAGAGTTGGCAAACGAGCATACGGTTTACCTTATGTTAAGTGACTACCGCAGCAATTTGGCATCACCGTTGACCATCAGACTTGTACAAGAGAAAAAGAAAGCAAATTATCGATATTATGTGATAAAGTTGTTCGGTTTTTTTTATAGCGTTTTCCTTCTCCAGTCGGCTCGAACGGAGAAGTGAACAGGAAGAACAAGAAGAGAATAAGTATATATTTAAGTATATATATATATTAGTGCTATAACTATACCAGTTATATAGCTACAACACGACTCTACCACGTAGGAAATATATTCGTGCGATTAAACCGAAATCTAGGTCGAAATGTTTGTTTGTTGTTTGTGTTTGTTTTTGAATGTTTTTTTTAAATTCAATTTTCTTTAAACATTAAAGCTTTATGCTTTACTGTCGTTTGATGGTTATTTATGATATTCCACCAAATATTTTTAATAGGTACCTGACACATACTTGTATATCTTGTCGCAGGGTGATGGAACTTCTTTATCCAACGCATCACAAAAACTCTTTGGAAACCATTATTAACATAACGCACTGACCTCTATATATTATACAAGTGTGTACATAGAAGTCAGTGACATAACGTTAACGGAAGTCAGTGATCATTGGATTTAATTTTGAATTTTTGTCGAGACATCTGTCAGTTTTTATGACACTTGTAAATTAACAGGATAAAAATATAACTGATTTAACTAATATTACTTTTGCTCGAAACCAATTCATCATGCAGATCATCGAACTTTGCTTATAGTCCTTTGATATTAATAAATAGAAAGGTGTAACTGAACTGGTAAATTTATCAATCAATCTATAAGTCGTGTCGCCGGTCTCCGCCTATAAGTCGCCCGTTTAATAATATTAAGTCGCATAAAGGCGATGTTTGATTATAAAACTGACTCACGACCAAGCCGATTTTTAATACCGTTTTTCGACAACGATATTAAACTCATAAGTAACCGTGAAAACCTGTATTTAATAAAAAGCGTGTTTTCTCTAATCAGAATCAGTTTATATTGAACGCCTTAGTTACAACGAACATTTTCTAACAATAACAAGAATTTAATCCTGAACAAATCTGTATGTTAGATATAACTATGTTGTAGGCAGGTGTTGCACCTGCTCCAATGCTGTGGTCATTATATACGATGATAAAGGTTAAATAAATCTTTGAATGTATATACGACAGGGGTCATGAGATCAAATGTCTGCAGCTTTGGCAGCCGCACTTGAACATAGTATCCAACATGTTTTCATATCATATTTGTGACAATATTGACAGAAATGATGGTGATTTCAATTATTATTCGGGCCTTCGGGTTTTTATAGTGAAAACCTGAACCCATATCATGACTTTGTTTAAATAATACTAGTCTTTACGGAATTTAACGCGTGTGACAATGGGTGCTCTAAAGTGCTTGAAACGTCAGGTATTTAAAAAGTTCAATATACGCGATAAAATTCGTAAAGACTAGTATTATTTAAATGTGTAGTGTTCGCGTAAATATAAGATATCATACATGACTTTGTTGTTGATCAAAGCGCCAACGGCCTGTGTCTTTAGGCGGATTTAGCAATGGTCAGGAGGTTGTCATTCAGAAACATTCTTGAGTTTAAACTGAAACTCTAAAATGTCTAAACTTTGAGTCCAGCCAATATATTTTATACAAATTTTGACTTGGTGAATATTGAGCTTAAACTCAAAATTATCTCTGAATACCGGCTTTACATCAGTGTTACTTATAATCGTTGATTATTGTTTACTTAAATTAAGTATTCATTAAGTGAAAAGAGAGAGCAACATTAAGCTTTTCTAAACTAGACGTCGCTTTTTATGAGTAACAGCCTTAATGATTATCCTTATATTATTTTGTACATTTAAGAAATTATCTATTTATATACGACTGCCTCGTTGAATAAATGATTGTAAGCGCGACTGTTGAACACGTGGTCTCGGGTTCTAAGCCCCGGCCGGGCTAAAATCAGTTAATGGGGTTTCCTGTCTATGTCTGTGGTTTGCTGCTACGACGTAGCAGGTATGCTTAACCCTTAAATTTTTATATAAGTCTGTATCCAGGAGTGAATCGGTAATGGGGTGAGAAATATTTTAACACGGGCAATGTCAAACTTTTTGTTTAGGGAAAACCTTTTTGTTTCGGTATTCCCGTTTTAACTTTATAGGTTTGGGTATATTGTAATAGTCAGCATGTGTAATGCTCTGTGCAATTTTATAACTGTTTGATACTCCGTATCTGTAATCATGATATTAATTCCAAACAAAGAAGGTTATTGTATATTAAGGGATTTTCTTATCTCTGAAGGGCATAGTAATACAAGAGAGATTTTGGTATTTTCCAGCTGAAATAGGTACCTCTTTTTATTTCGTCTGGAAAACTGTGCACATTTATAAAAAGTCAAACAGATATAAAAATCTTGAAATAGGAACACACACACAAACACACACACACAGGGGGGGGAGAGAGGAAGAGGGAGATAGGTAGATGGAGAGAGAGAGAGAGAGAGAGAAGCTTGATTATGAAATGATATCGGGAACGTTTTTTTATGAAACTATAAATGATAATGGGGAAAACCTTCTCACCGTATGTGTGGAAAATATTTTTTGTGACGAACAACTTATGCCGCCACAAAAAAACACATATATATACTTGGGAAAGAGGCGGTGGTAGAAGCATGACAGATTTCACAATTGTGGATGAAAGAATGAGGATCGCAGTGGTAGATACAAGGGTTTACACAGGTTCCAACGTAGGAACGGATCATTATTTGGTTTTATGCCAAATGAATGGTCTATTCAGACGTTGGCGCCATCGGACATCTGTGTCTACAACTGCGTTACAGCGTATTACAACAGAAAGGTTACAAGATGAAGGTGAGAAAAACAAGTTTAAATGTAGACTGAAAGAAAATATAAGTAGTTTGGATGAATTATGTATGAATCAGTTAGACATGCAGAACGTATGGCAAAATGTTAGGAAAGGTTTAGTAGATGCAGCTACCGAAGAATGTGGTGTCAATAAAAGAACGAATGAAAGCAAAAATAATACGTCATGGTGGGAAGATGACTTACGGATCTGTGACGTGGTCCTTCACTGCTGGCCGTATGAGGACGCCCAAGGTCGCTCAGCGAGCTATGGAGAGGGCGATACTTGGGTTTCTCCGTGTGATGGACTCAGTAATGAGCATATCCACGGTAAAACTGGAGTGACCGACATAGCCCAAAGAATTAGTAAGCTGAAGTGGCAATGGACCGGAAATATAGCTCGAAAAACCGATATCCGATGGGGAAGAAAGTTCTCGAGTGGCAGCCTCATACCGGTGGGCGTAGTGTAGGGTGACCTCCTACTAGATGGAGTGACGACCTGGTAAGATATGCAGGAAGTCGATGGATGCAAGTGGCGCAGGACCGTGCTTTGTGACATTACTTGGGGGAGGCCTATATTCAGCAGTGGACATGTGAAGGGCTGTAATGATGATGATGATGATGGGATGATAAGATACGTACTGAAGTTGAAGCAAAGAAGAGAGCATGGCTACATTTACTAGCAACAAAGGTTGGTAATTCAGGCGGTACGAATGATGACATTAAAAGAAAAAAGGCAGTCTTTAGACATCTAAATAAGAGAGTAAACGAAGTAGTTGAAAGGAAAGAAGCAGGAAAGAACGGATCAGAATGATAGAAGAATATCTGATAACTTCCAATCAAATATTAAAATTTTCTGGAAACTCGTTATAACTACTAGGGCACATTCAAAACAGCCTATAATTAATGCTATAAGAGACGAGAGTCATTCTCGTTCTGAATGTTAAAGTTTTGAGTATAAAGAAATGGAAGAAACATTCTGAAAGCGTGTTTATGAGTGATGAGATGCCGTATGAACTAAATAAAGTAGAAATTCCCAAAGAAGAGAAAGAGATAGGGAGATACGTATTGATGAAATAATGAAAGCAATGAAAAGCATGAAAGCAAGTAAGTCAGCCGGATATGATAGAGTTTCACTCGAAATGCTGATGGCTAGAGAGGAAGTGGTGTCAGACCTGCTGTACAACTTGTTTAATTTATGTTGGGAACTGAAGCGGGTGCCGACAGACGGGTGCAAAGCCGTGATAGTCCCACTAAAAAATAAAAAATATATAAAGGAAAAGGGTCGTAGCAGGACGGTAAAAACTACCGTGGTATCAGCCTTCTTAGCATTGTAGGAAAACTGTATGCTAAGATACTAAATGAAAGGGTCATAAAAGAAACTGATGGAAAAATTCGGGATGTGCAAGCGGGATTTAGAAAGGGAATGGGATGTTCAGACCAAGTCTTTTCCATGCGCATGAGAAGTTTTTGGCTAAAAGCCAAAACGTTTTTGTGCGTTCATGAACTTGAAACGGGCCTATCACAGAGTGGACAGGGATATGCTATGGCAAACACTGAACTCATTTGGGTTGAGCGCTGGCTTAATACAGGCATTGGAGTCTCTTTATAGGAACTCTGGTCCTTGTGTTAGGATCAACAGAGTCTACTCGGACTGGTTTGGCATCTATAAAGGTGTCAGACAGGGCTGTGTGGCTTTCCCGTGGCTGTTTAACCTATTTAAGGACAGTTGTTTGGAAAATTTGAAAGTTGAAGAATGCGGATTAGGAATGGGTGAGTTAACCGTCGAATGCCTTTTGTACGTCGATGATCAAGTTATTTTTACGTCGTCAGCGGCCAAGTTTCAAATGATGGTTACAGTAATGAACAGATCATTAAAAGAAAGGAGTATGAAAGTGAATGCGAGTAAGACGAAAGCTATAGTTTTTGAAAGAAAAAAATTAAAACGACATGTGAAATTAGATTAGAAGGGGAGTTGATAGAGCAAGTAGATGAATTTGTATATTTGGGATGCGTATTTAGCAAGGATGGGAGATATGATAAGGATATAGAACGACGAGTGAACGCAGGAAATAGAGTAAATAGGGCCCTACACTCTATTGTGATGAGTCAGAATGTGTCAAAAAAGGCAAGTATGGCAATTCACAACGCTGTGTTGGTCTCTACTTTAACGTATGGTAGTGAAAGTTGGGTGTGACAGAAGAAGCACGAGAGTAGAATAAACGCAGTAGAAATGCGATCGTTAAGGAGTATGTATGGCTGAATCTGAATAACAGGGTGAGAAATTGTGTGATAAGAGATGAGTGTGGTTTGCAAGATGATGTTGTGACTAGGATTAAGAAAGGAATGCTTCGATCGTTTGGTTATGTGGAAAGAATGAATGAGGAAAGAAAGTTTATCGACCAAATTAGCGATATATTGAAAATGGGCCAAATTAGGATTACCCTTAACCGACGAGCATATGTGCGTAGTTTATATGGATGTGGAGAAGGCGAGAGAGTTGTGTCAGGATCGTGCCAAATGGAAGTCTTTGCCTACCCCTGTGTGTGACAGGTGTGAGTGTTTAGGTTATATTATGTACGTTATTTACATTTATAATTTACTTCGATACTTTACATGTGTCGTGGTAAGGAAAACTACACGAACATATAAATAGACCTTTGAAGTAACTGAAATCAAAATACAGTTTATGTTGTCACCACAACCATGTACACGTAGTTTATTTGATGTATTTTTGGAGACATGAAAAGTATTTAAAACGTTGATCAGTAACCCAACTTTCGATATAGTAAATGTTAAAATTACAGCCTACATAAGTCCCACAACAAGGTACAAGCCTCCTCTACATTATTGAGAGGGTTTTAGAGCAAGGAAATGTCCGCCGGGCTACCCCAATTCGTTTTGACGAACTTCACATGCCTTCGAAATATTCTTTTTCTTATTCCTCAGACATGAGGGTTTCCCCACGATATTTTCTTTCACCACCAGACACGTGATAAATCAGCACTTAAAATTGCAATTGACAATTTCATTGGTGCAGGCGGAGATCGAACACGGGTTAACAGTGAGCAAGCGCTTAGGCACTGAGCTACCACGTTTCGATGTGTATAATGAAATAATTACACCTTAATGTGTTGAAAATGTTGAAAATTTCCGTATAGTGGTGGCCAAGAATATCCACTACCCCATGTCTTCCCGTGGGTGTCGTAAGAGGCGACAGAGGAGAAACAGGCAGGAGATGAGCAGCAGCAACCTCATGATAGCAGCAACTCTACAACAAAAAAATTGAGATTGCTAACCCGCTCGCCAAACGTGGCAACTATAGTAATATACCACCCATGAGCAACGACACAAATAGACCGCCCCCAGTCCCCGGCGGCCCCAATATTCCTGGTTACGGTGGCGACCATGGTAATGGCGGTGCAGGGGGTGCTAAGAATCACCGGTGGAGGTTCGTTTGCCACCTAAAATGACTTGACCTGGCAGCTTAAAACGTACGCAACCTGAGAACTGACGAGAAGATTCTAGACTGGAAGAAGAGATAGACAAGTTGCGCTGGAATATTATAGGATTATCCGATGTTTGAAGAGACGGCAACTTGTTCTGTCACCGGGAGGGCGACCATCTGTCCCAAGGAGTCGTTGGATTTATTTTTCACATGTCTCTCGTTAACAATGTTGTAAAGATTGGGGGTGTGTTGACGAGGGTTGCGTACCTTATACTCAGAATCACCAAACAAATATCTAAAAATCAGTTTCCGGAAGGTGAAGGTTCTGGACTGGAAGGTTTCAGGTGGAACACAGGAATTTAAAGTCCTTCAAGCTCTTCAATACCGTCTTCCATGGTGGCACTACTCCGGAGGCGTGGCGCAGAAGTGCGGTTGTCTTGTTGTTCAAGAAAGGCGACAACGCTCTATTGAGGAACTACAGAACAATTTCCATTCAGAACCGCGTCTATATGCTGTTTTCGAGAGTCATCACTAAACGTCTCGCACGCAATCGACGACTTCAAGCCTCCTGATCAAGCCGGTTTCCGAAAGGCTTCAGTAGCATAGACCACATATATACCCTTCGGCAAATTGTACAGAAAACCGAAGAGTACAATCAGCCACTTTGCTTGGCGTATGTGGACTATGAGAAAGCCTTTGATTACGTCGAAATTTGGGCGGTGCTACAGTCCTTTCAGAGGTGCGAAGTTGACTGTCAGTATATCGAAGTGCTGAAGTGTTTGTACAGATTGAACAACCAGTGCGTGTTGCCAGTGATATTTTACGGATCTGAGACGTGGAACTTCACTGCTGACCGTATGAGGACGCTCAAGTATGTATAGGGTTATGCTTGGGGTTTCTTTGCGCGATAAACTCAGAAATGAGGATATCCGCAGTATAACCAGAGTGATCGACATAGCCCAATGGTTTAGTAAGCTGAAATGGCAATGGGCCGGCCATATAGCTCGAAGAACCGACGACCGATGGGGAAAAAGTTCTCGTGTGGCAGCCTCTTACCGGTGGGCGTAGTGTAGGGCGACTCCCACTAGATGGAGTGACGACCTGGTCATGGACATGTAGGAAGTCGATTGATGCAGGTGGCTCAGGACCATGTTATGAGGAATTCCTTGGGGGAGGTCTATGTTCAACAGTGCACTTGTGAAGGGCTGCAATGATGATGATAATGACGAAATGATGTGATAAAAATAAAATTTAAATTAGATTATATACATTTATATAATCTAACAGTAAATTACTTAGAAACGAAATCCTTTGAATCTTTACACGTGGCGTGGTAAGGAAAACTAAGCGAACATAAATAGGCCTTTGAAATACTTTACCAGTTTGTAAATCGGGGTTTTGTGTAACGTCTTAATTCTGCTCAAGTGGATATGGAAAGGTTACACAATAGATATACACAAGTGGGAATTTTTATTTTCCAATGACATTGACCCGTTTCCACGGAGCTCAGCGTGGACGTGGAAAACAGGTGACAGTCTTTTTTTAAATGAATAAAATGACCGCGTTGAAGCATTCTTTCTGTATATTTAATACGATTGTCCGATGATTTTGTTACAATATTTGCACTGTTTATTTCTCTTTTATTAATAATATGTGATATTTCTTCTTATTTAAAAGGTTACTCCAACAATGAAAATATATTAGGTATTCCGGTTTTTGCACTTACCATACGAAACACTTTAAATTTTACACTACACTAACACTTTAAGCTTTACTTACTTTACGCTGCTAATATGTTAGAGCGTGGCCCTACACCGGTATTGCCGAGCTGACCTATTTCAAACCATAATATAGCCGCAGAGTGGCTCTACCATGTTTTAATATTTTTTATAGTATAAGGCAGATAAGTGAGCACACAGGCTCCAAATGGTAATTGGATACTGGTTCGAAGCACCCGAAAAATCGGGAACTAGAAATCAAGTAAATTAAACACGATAAAATAAGTAAAAGTAGTTTTAATCAATCTGTAGTATTCGTATAAATATAAGAAATCATTATGCTTATCCGTTACTTAAGTCTTCCGTTGTATGGTATACGGATAAGTGATTGCCTGAGCCTGAATGTGGAAAGCATCCGGTGGAGCGTGATGCATGGCGGCATGTTTCCCCATACAGCTACTAGTTGGTTGACTAGTTTTCTGCATAAGAGTCCGACTGGGTAAGTGTCGCCTCTTTCTGGCATTAAATGGAAGTGCTTACACTTCTGTGCCTTTCGTTCTGGTCTGAAGGGTGTAAAGAAGCAGTACATTAACAGGCTGTGCTGGCATTCCGTCCTAGTCCCAAGAGTTGACAACGCATCTGTTGCCTTCTCTGCTACACGGATCCATGCCTGAACACAATTTCATTTATTCATATAGTAAAATTAAGTGATATGGAAACCAGATGTTTCATAATGTATATAGTCTAGGCTTGTTGCTATAGTGTAGCTCACGCGACATGGTATATACTAGTGTTAAGTGTAGAATAAGGAATTAGCCTAATTAAGTACCGACTAATAGTATAGTGGTGGTGTAAGAATATCTGCTACCCTATATCGTCCCGTGGATTCCGTAATGGTGATAGAGGGAAACTGAAATAGGCAATGGGCTACAGCATATTCATGATAACAAATCAAAATTATAAAAAACGGCGATTTACTACTACGGTAAAATCCGTAGTTACCATGCTAAAAATATGAGGCAATCTATGACGGAGGCCTATGTTCCGCAGTAGATGTTTACAGTCTGTAATTATAATGATGATTATGACTGAGTACCAGCAACATACCGTTTATTGTCGCCTTTCTATAGCATGGAAACTCTGTCAAAATGAATTAGATTAGAAAAATAGGTAACCACAAATAGAAACAGTTTTTAACCATACATTTTTTAATTTGTTCATAGCAAGAATTTAAACTTAGAATTGCTACGCCTATATAACTGTTATTGGATGAATGAAGTTTGATATAATATTATGAATTTGTATCTTTCTACGAAAGTTCACCACTTCAATTTATGGTTCAACTTTTTTTAACTTAATCGGTCATAACCACTAAAGTATACATTCAAACTAATTATATGTATTTTCTTCAGTTTTTGAATTAGTTTACATAGACATGGCCCGTTCTGAAACTTTTCAATTAACTAATACTTTATCAAAAAAAAGTTCAGATTGGCAAAGAAAGAACGACGGAGTGCTGCATATATTTCAAGTGACGTTAAAATCGAGCTAAAACCATTAAGGTTGATAGTATGAGATTACAATGTTATAACGTATTTAAAAAAAATCGAAAACAGAGAAATAACATTGCATAATACGATTGAAAGCTTCAATCGTGAAATTCAAAGAAAATCAAAACAAGTCTAAATTATATATAGGAGGAAAATGCTTCCCGCGGCTTTTCTTTCAAACGATATTGAATTAGCGCATGAACACGTCGGATTTCAATTTTATAAAGGATTGAAACGTTTTCTTGGTATCGACGCATTTCATGTGCAGGTGGCGAGGAGTTGTAGCGAAATGCATTTCTCAGCCGATTGTTATAAGTTTTTGGAATATGATGGTTAATAGTCAAAACTTTTATTGAAAAACTTATGCAGTTGTGTATTTTGAACTTGAATTCATTTTATTTTTACGTGGTAGAGCCACGCTGCAGCTACAGAACCACAATGTCACATAATACCAGCGTAAAATAGCAGCTTAATACTGCTGTGTTTCGTATGGTGAGTGTAGAGATCCGGAGACCCTT
>DWHP01006811.1:0-11249 GCA_018247895.1 Parnassius honrathi | reverse complement strand
CGTGGTCACTTGGAAGAGAAGGCCAAATTGGCCTCTAAAAAGCTTGGCGTGCTCAGCAGAGCGGGACAGTATTTCATTCCAGCACACCGCCTGCAACATTAAAAGGCGCAGGTTCAGCCACACATGAAATACTGTTACCATCTCTGGGCTGGGGCTCCCCAGTGCCAGCTCCTTCCACTTGACCGCATCCAGCGCAGAGCAGCTCGAATCGTCGACGACCGAGTGCTTACCGATCGGTTTAATTCACTGGTGTTGCGAAGAGATGCTGCATCTCCTTGCACATTTTATCGCATCTATCACGGTGAGTGCTCTGTGGAATTGTTCGGATTTATCCCAGCCGCCAAATTTCATGAAAGCACTACGCGGCAAACCACCCGATATCGTCCACACCATGCTTGGAGGTCCACCACTGTACGTTTCACTAGGAGTTTTCTTCCGCGTACGACCTCTCTGTTGAATAGCTTACCACCGGCGATTTTTCCGGACCGATACGACCTGGGGAACTTCAAGAAAGCTTACTTCTTTCTAAAGAGCCGCCAACGCACTTGCGATTCCCCTGCTATTCCGGATGATCATGGGCGGCGGTAGTCACTTAACATCAGGTGAGCCGCATGTTCGTTTACCCCCTCTTCTATTAAAAAAATCTTTTACTTTATTTTCTGAAACACTGAGTAAACTAGATTGATATCCTACACTTTTACTTTTACCGTATTTTGGCGTGTTATTGGAGGCGCATATTACTTTTCCTTAAGATTTTTTTCATAAAAACTTAGAAGATATAACAGTTTTTCTAATTAACACGTGGCCACGTGTTCTGTGAATAAGAACAGTGCGTCTGATTTTTTAAAGGCATTCCAAAATTACTTATTACGTTCTCTCAAATAACGTATATAGAACAAAAAGCGGAGCATATTTCAAGTTTTTATAGCCATGAAACCGATTTATCAAACAAATACTAAAATTTAATCCTTTATGTCTAGGAAAATTAAATGGTATCATACGTATTTAAAATTGTCTTCTTGTAACGTGGCTGGTAATTTATCGCTAAGAAAATTTTCGGTTTTATTGTAATAAGAAAATTATGAGATATTACACCTTTAATAAAAAGGTCTGGCAAGTGGTCTAATTTCCAGCCCTCCCTCGCTGGCAGAAGCCATCTAGAAAGAAGCTCTTAAAAATTTTAAGTAAAGTAGAAATTTTTATGTCTTCAAAGAGAGTAGTTATCAATTCATTTAATTTTTTTTGCGATAAATACTAGTAAAATATTTAATTCCAAAATATGTACAAAATTTAAAAATATAGTGCGCTCAGAGACCTATCCACGACACCTAGGTCGTGGGGTCTAACTCAAACCGCTGCTGAGAAACAAAAAATTGCAAATAAGGACGTCTTTTGTGAAAACCTCTCAAAACTTAATTAGTGATATCCTTGGAACGGTTGAGAGTTTGGGTTTTCGACATACTTAAAAATGCAATCAGTAGCACATAGCACTCCTATTGCTAAAGTTTACAAGGGCATACTAAAGCAGAGGGAATCGGAATCGGACATGCAAAATTGCTCAGGTTAATTTTGACAGAGGAACTGAATTTCAGGAATGCGTAGATACTATTTTATGCAGATATTCTGTGAAATCTTGGTCCTTTCCCATCGAGCCGACCCATTCGCGCTACAACTATACTACTAATATAACTGCAGTAGGCTTTACCACTATAAAAATGAATAAAGTTACAAACGGAGACAGCGTAAGGAATTCGACAAGAATTTCCAACACATCAAATGTAGATGTTGGTGGGATAGTTCGTTCACGTCTGTAAGCTTCGACCACCTAATCCTAGGCCCACCCTACACGTTTCTCCTGGGTGGTGCAAAAAGAGCGAAAAAGCCGAAAGAACAGACTCGTCTACTCGCCGTGTGGCAGAACGTGTAGGTAGGCGAAAAGGAAAGGATATGGCCCCCGAGTTCCCGGCGCACCTTTAGTGGGGCAGGGGTGCGAAGAATCTCCGGGAGGAAAATCGTTGACGAGGTTCGCCACCCGTCACGTTCTGTCTCCCGAAGGGGCGAAAAAGCTTTGCGGAAGCTCGTAAAGCTACGCTAAATGTATGTGGAGCAATTAATGATAAGATGGATGAAGTACGCGATACGATGTATGATAGAGGAATAGATGTGTTATGTGTAAATGAGACGAAGCGGAAGGGAAAGGATGTAACTACACATGGCATATTATCCGCGTACTGGTCCGGTGTAGACAAGATCGAGCGGGCATTCCAGGGAGTCGGTATCATCATTTCAGAAAAACTGGGTCAATGTGTGAGAGAGTATGAATGTGTAAGCCCTAGACTGCTATGGATACGAATAAAAGTGGGGCTGAAGAAGTTGTTTGTTCTAGGGGTCTACGCCCCGGACATGTTTAAGCCCACTTTTATCCGAGCGCAATTTTGGGAGATGGTAAGGATGGTGTTAACGAAATGTAAGGAAAATGAAAATATTGTTGAAATCTTCAAATTTCAACGGAAGAGTTGGGGTGAGGAAGCTTGGCTATGACAGGATAATAGGAACGTTTGGTGATGAAAGTATAAATAAGAATGGTGACAGCCTTCTTACCGTATGCGTGGAAAAGAATCATTTTGTGACGAAGAACTTTCTTTCATCATAAGAAGATTCATATGTATACGCTGGAAAGAGGTGATGCTGGAAGCATGAAAGATTTCATAACTCTAGATGAAAGAATAAGGAGCGCAGTGGTGGATACAAGGGTTTACCCATTCGAGGAGTCCAACGGATCATTACCTGGTCTCATGCCGAATTAATGGTTTATTCAGACATTGACGGCATCGGACATCTGTGTCTACCACTGCGTTATAGCGTATAGGTATAGAGAGGTTACAAGATGAAGATGTGAAAGAGAAGTACAAATGTGGGCTGAGAGAAAATATAAGTGGAAGTTGAAGCAGGGTAGAGAACATGGCTAGATTTACTAGCAACCGACGCTGGTAATTCTGGCTATATGATTGATGAGATTGAAAGAAAAAAGGCAGAGTTTAAAACTCTAAATAAGAGGGTAAAAGAATTAGTTGAAAGGTAGAAGCAAGAAGAAACGGATATGAATGATAGAAGAATATCAAAGAACTTGCAGGAAAATATTCAAATGTTCAGGAAACTCGTAAGAAATAACAGGGGACATTCAAAACAGCCTAGATTGAGCACGATACGTGACGTAAATGGCTATATTCTGAATGATGATGTGTTGAGTCTAAGGAGATGAAGGAATATTTTGAAGGCATATTTATGAGTTACGAGATAACGTATGAACTAAATGAAACAGAAATTACGAAAGAAGAAAAAAAATATACAGAGAAAGACATAGACGAAATAATGAAAGCAATGAAAAGCATGAAAGCAGGTAAATCTGCCAGATATGATAGAGTCTCACTCGAAATGCTAAGTGCTGGAGAGGAAGTGGTGGTACCCCTACTGTAGACCTTATTGAATTTATGTCGGGAACTAAAGCAGGTACCGGGAGACTGGTGCAAACCCGTGATAGTCCCAAAATATAAGGGAATAGGGTCGAAGCAGGTTTGTATAAACTACCGTGCTATCAGCCTTCTTAACATTGTGGGAAAACTGTATGCTATGGTACTAATTGAAAGAGTTATGAAAGAAACTGATGGAAAAATTTGGGATGTGCAAGCGAGATTTAGAAATGGAATGGGGTGTATAGATCACGTCTTTTTTATGCGCATGATCGCGGAGAAGTTTTTGGCGAAAAATAAAAGAGTTTTTTGTGCGTTCATGGACAAGGAAGAGGCTTATGACAGAGTAGACAGGGAGGTGTTATGACAAACTCTGAACTCATTTAGGTTGAGCGCTGGGTTGATACACGCATTAAAGTCTCTGTATAGGGACTCGAGTACTTGCGTTAGGATCAACAGGGCCAACTCGGAATGTTTTGGCATTCATAAATGTGTCTGACAGGACTGTGTAGCTTCGATGTGGCTGATTAACCTATTTGAAGAATGCGGGTTAAGAATGAGCGAGTTAACCGTCAAATGTCTTTAGTACGCCGATGATTAAGTCTTACTTGCATCGTTGGCGGCCGAGTTGCAAATAATGGTTACATTAATGAACATGTCACTAAAGGAAAGGGGAATGAATGTGAAGGCAAGTAAGACGAAAGTTATGATTTTTGAAAGGGAGGAAATAAGAATAGAAGGGGAGATGGTCGAGCAAGTAGATGAATCTATCTATTTGGCTTGTGTATTCAGCAAGGATGGGAGATATGATAAGAATATTGAACGACGAGTGAAGGCAGGAAATAAAGTAAATGGGGCTCTACACTCTATTGTGAAAAGTCAGAATATGTCAAAAAGGCATGTATGGCAATTCATAATTGTGATTGTCCCTACTTTAACGTATGGTAGTGAGAGTTGTATTTGTTGGAAGAAGCACGAGAATAGAAAAAATGTAGTATAAATGCGGTCGCTAAGGAGTATGTAAGGGCTGAATCTGAGTAGCAGGGTAAGAAATTGTGTGATAAAAGAAGACTGTGGTTTGCAAGATGATGCGGTGACCAGGATTAAGAAATGAATGCCTCAGTAGTTTGGTCATGTAGAAAGAATGGATGAGGAAAGACTGACAAAGCAAATTTATGTTGCAGAAGTGAGTGGAAGAGTCGGAAAGGGACGTCCTAGACGAAACTTTATCAACAAAATTGGCGATATATTAAAAATGAGCCGAATTATGACTACCCTTACACGACAAGCACGTTTGCAAAAGTATATAGATGTGGAGGAGGCGAGAAAGTTATGTCAGGATCGTGCTTAATGAAAGTCTGTAGTATTTTCCTACCCCTCTGGGTGACTGGCGTGAGTGTTTATGTATTATGTATCAAATGTAGGCTGGAAGGACTTACTAAAATACTAAAGTGTAGGATAGAAATAATATATAATTATAAGATAGAAAACTCAATAATCCTCACCAAAGTTTACGAAACAACTTCTCTTATAGATATAAAAAACCTTATAGAGGAATACACGCCAAGTATTTTGAAAACCAGCGAAGAGACAATGCCAAAATTATCTAAGAGATTACCCGGAAACCATGGTGGACAAAAGAGCAAGCAGTGAAAAAGAAGGAGAATCAGAAAACGACGCAAAATAAAGTTAGCAAACGAGTATCGAAGGGAGATTGTAGTAGAAGACTACAAAAATGCGAAAGTGTAGTATAAGAATCTAATTATTGACAGTATGAATAAAAACTGGAAGGAGTTTTGTACCAGACAGAGTACCGAAAATTTATGGCAGAACCTATATGGAATGATAAAGAAAATTAGTGGAATTATAGCGGATTTTCTTCTCAAAGACAGTAACAGATAAAATTTAACCATGGGAGCAATCAATAAGACTTCTTGTGAACACATTTTTTCCAATCGATGATACCTAAACCAAGGAAGAAGTGAATTCACAGATAAGAAAGAAAGCAGGAGAAATTAAGGAAAAGATACAAAGAATGAGAGAGATAGGAAATGTAATTAGCTTAAAAGAAATGGAAAAAGAATTAGTTTTTTAAAATATGAGGCCCAAAAAAATCACCGGAGCATGAAGTTCTAACAGTATAAATTTGTTACAATGCATACAAAAGGAATTCCGATACCCTCAAAATGATTTACAACAAATTCTTTTTAATAGAAAACTTTCTGAAACTATGAAAAAATGCTATTACCTGAGTTCTACCTGAACTTAATAAAGAAAACTACATGAATCCTAATTAATTTCGCCCATTGGGCTACTTCTCATATAGAGAAAAGTGTTGATAAGAGTCTTTGTAAACAGAATACTGTGGCCACTGAGACCTAAGAGCAAATTGAGCTTAATAAAAAGTGGCTTCGTTCCTCAGAAAGGCACTGAAGACATATAGGCGTTTTATGATGCACTTGAGATCGTGAAACAGGTTCTGATAATATCCTTTGAAATCTAAGATATTTTTGATAATGTCTGGCGGTTGGCAGTCATCAAAGAGCTAGACGAAAACGAAATAGGTAAATCAATCCCAAGACTGATCGTCAGCTACCTGTCGGACAGAACAATAAGTCTAAAATAAGCAAAAACGATGCATACAAGTATATATATGTGGGCAGCTAGTATGGAATATGCTTTTGAATTCGTTGTTACAAAGTATTGACAATGTAAAAGTGCATATGTAGGCCTATGCAAACGATATAATTTTAATAGCAAGCGGACAGACGGCATCAATTATTGAAGATAAACTAAATTCAGCTTTAAATATCATAGAAAAATGAGAACACTCGAGGAAAATGAAATTTGCCGCAGATAATACACAAGCAATGTTAATAACAAGTACTAGTTACCACATCCAGAAAAAGGGCCAACGAAATATGTATACTTATAACATGACAAGATGACGTCGATAAAATGGATAATAACTAGCCAAAATTCTATACCAATGACAGTAAAATATCAGGAAATGGTGGCGCAATAGTAACGTGTTAGAGAGACGATAAAGAGGTTCCTACGTCAGGAATAAGACTGGAGGGTTATTGCAGTGTGTATCTGGCTGAGCTCTCAGCAATAGTTAAAGCTACAAATATCATAAAATGGCATAAAAAATTTTTTACAAGCAAATATATTAAGCGATTCCAGATCAGCTCTAGATCGTCTTTCAAATCATGATACGCTTAACCTCTAGTAGCTGAAATACGAGAAAGCATAAAATTAATAAAGGAAAAGGGAGTAGAAGTAATATTTTACTGAATTAAGGCACACGAGCTTAAAGCAGGTAATGAAAGGACTCACAAACTGGCAAAGTCGGCAGCAGAAACGCCTAAAACATAGCTCAAGTTATGACTATTTCCCTTTGTCGTTTACAATGCGTTTCATCAGGGACAAAACCTTAACAATCTGGCAGGAACGATACATCGCATCGGATACTCAAACTGTCACAAGAAAATTCTTCCCTAGAGTAGAAGAAGCATACAGAGCAATGAAGAAAATAGAAATAAATAATCTAAGGGCGCAAATATTGACAGTCCATGGGGGTTTCATGGCCTATTTAAATAGATTTATGTTACCACGAAATCCATACTACAATTGTGACCATGAAACTCCGCAAACATTAGAATAAATCCTTATAGATTGTTTAAGATTTCAATCAAAACGGTTATTCTGTGAGAGCCGTATGGATTTTGTGCTACAGAAAAGTACATTTCATTCGATGAGCACTGCGTGCTCAGAGTGCTGAAAGAAAATAGTTCTACAGTATATAGAAATTGAAAAGTAAGCAAGAGAAATAGTATGAAAGTTAATGTAAGCGAGATAATAAAAGCAAAAAAAAATAAGTTGGAATGAACAGTGTGTACGAATACGAATACGAAACATGTAAATTGAGACAGTCTTAGACATAATACGGAGGGGCACACTAAAATGATCTGGAATAAGGAAACCACGTGCACGGTATAGCCAAATTGTATTTTATTGTTTTTCGAAGTATTCTCCGTTCAACTAAATGCACTTTTCCATTCGTGTAAACAAATCATTAAAACAGTAATTACAGTCTGAAGTTGATTTTGACAAAATGGCTGATTTGTACGCTTCCACAGCTGCTTCGGTGTCTTCAAACCGTTCATAATAAATCATCCATTCAAGAAAAGTAAAGTAATCGTTTGGGCTCAGGTCAGGACTGTATGGATGACTCATTAGCACAACGTTTATAGCGTCAAAAAACATTTGTCTTCCGAGCCGTATTTCGGGTTATTTTTTCGGAGTTCGGCTGTCATTTCTGGCAAACAAACCGTGATAACCGTGTCACATGAGGGTCATCTAATATAATAGTTCACACAGCTGCGATGTTTCAGGCGTAACCGCTGTTTTTGGTCGACTTGCTGAAGAAACAGTGCTGAGCAACACACGACCGCGTCGGAACTCGGCATACCAGCGCTATATTGTCGTTTGACTCGGTGCTTCAACATTATAATTTGAAACAAGTTCGCTAAAAAATTTATCTTGAGATAAGCCGCGACGAAAATTGTGATATATTATGGCACGGAAATATTCACGCGTGAGCTCCATTTCTGTTAACGACGTGTCAACTTTAAACCCACATAGCTCTTGTTTTTAAACATTTTTTTTAAATTGTTTGAATGTCATTACGATTACAAGTTTCGACAATTTCTTTCTTTTTAAGATTCTTGCTAAGATTCTAAGACCAGTATTCAAATTCTATAAAAAGTTTCATTGTAACTCAATCCCAAATATTCTGTTACCGATCATTTCACTGTGCCCCTTGATGAATAATATAGAGCCTAGCATATTAAATAAGGGAGTATAAATTGGCACGCGACTAATATTAAATAGGAACTAAGTCTTTAATGTGTCTTTAGACTCAGTAATAGCATAAAAACGATACTCAGAAATAAAGGATGCTGTAAAATAAATACCAGCAGATAAACTAAGATATTAAAAAAAAGACCATGTTTAGTGATATCCTTTCCTTTCATATTTCATCCATCTTATTATTCATTGCTCAACATACATTCAAAGTAGCCAGACGGGCTTCTGCAATCCACTTTTAGTCCCTCCGAGAGATAGAACTTGACGAGTGACGAACCTCGTCTCCGGTTTTCCTCCCGGAGATTCTTCACACCCCTGCCCCATTAAAGGAGCACTGGGAATTTGGGGCTATTTCTTCTGTTTGATGCCTCATCGTGCAAAACTATGGGGTGGTATATTTAGCGCCACCCTAGGGCCACGTGTAGGGTGGGCCTAGGATTAGGTGAACGAAGCCTACGGATGCAAGTGACTTATCACATATATATTTCATACATATTTATTACCATATTTCATATTCATCGTTCGTCGTCGTTCGTTGGGTCTAAAAGCACGTTTAGGGAAGGTTCACACGGCGCGTTACGTCAGCATTGCGTTGACGTAGAGCTGTCACTGCGTCGTTATACATATTAATAACAATAGTGTTCGCACGATGCGTTGACGCAACGTGCACATGACTGACTGTAAGCCCCCGAGACGAAGGGGAAGGAGTGTACTGCTTGCGACATCGGGGCGGCAGCGCTCAGTTATTTGTGCGTGACCTCATACTCCACTGCCTAGATGTGGGAGGGGTCGGTTGGTTGTGAGCTGGGAGAACATTGCGTGACAATGCTGTCTGCGAAGCACTCAGCCTTTTCATCATCCTTGAAGGGAGCCCTCAAGAGAGGGGAGTATGAGTGATAGCGTCTATCCGGAGGGCTCACGCCATCTGGTAGTACGGTGTATGGGATGGGAAGATATTCTCTATGCAAATCGCTCGTCTTGAGGTCTAAAAATTCTAAAAGTGTGAGCGGACTTTACGTTGGAGACGGTGGGTCGTACGTCTGAATTCAGGGATGTGATTGAGTGCAGCTCTACGGAGAACAGCTCTCTTGGCTCTAATGAGGTTGCTAATATCTAAGGGAAGACTATACTTATTAGCAACCGGGATAACCCTTTCATTCTCATGAAGGAAGGATTTTATAAGGGTGGTAAGATTATCGACCGCGGTGTTTATTTTTTCCGTGCTGTTGAGAACGTCGGAAGACAGGGTGATGGCAGAGTCCGAAGAGTCGATAGCTGAGGCTAAGGACTCCCTGAAGCCCCAAGTTTTAGCGGTCAGACGCCGTAAAGTCTACATTTCCTGAAGATGCCTCGTGTAGAGGCGAAACACGTGTCGTATTTTCGTCGATGGTGTGACTTTCCTGGAATAGTGATGTTGGAAGTAGTGGTGCCGGGAGTAGTGGTGTTGGGAGTAGTGGAGCTGAGACTAGTGGTGAAGGAATCGGTGCACGCAGTTGTGGGAGAACGGGAGGTGCTCTTCAATCCAGGTAAGATCTATCATTTTATATAATTTAGCGGAGGGTTGCGAATTAAATTTTAATGTCTTTATTATAATGAATTTCCGCAATATAACGCCTGATTCTATTATTTATTGTTCATTTGGTAAAATTTTAACATCTGTACCATACAAAATTGCTGCGTAAGGCAGACTAATAGTCTTCTGCATTTGTCTGGTTCTAAAATGTTATAATTTTTCATATATGTATACTTCATTTTGATTTAGATCTCTATCAATGTCTTTCAGTTTCGTCAAGTTTACTACTTATAATTGTACATCTGTGTTTTATCCGATTCTAATTCTGGATTTCTGCTTAGACAGTCAGTATTCTAATTTTCTTTTCCTGGATTATATTTTATTTTTAATTCGTACTGTGATAAATAATACATTGAATCACTCAGCTTTACATCAGATCTACATTTCAGATTCATGTTTTTTAGTGGTTGTGATTTTAATAAACTGTAAATGATTTGCCTATCAACTAGTATTGCCAGTAAATCACTGCTTATTTGATTGGTCTGATGGAATAATTTTATATAATATGACCCAGATATTGTACTGAGTCTGGTCCAATTTGCATTTTTTTAATTTTAATCTGAAACCTTCTGTTTTCATTGCTTCCAGCACCCGTGATAGATAATTAATGTATTCAGAAAAAGATTTTGAAAATATAGGAATATCGACTTTGTAGTAGACTGTAAAATCGGTAAGTTTATACTTCGTCGATATATTAGTTAATATGCTCTCAAAAACTGCTGGTGAGGTCTTTAATCCAAAAATTAGACATGTCCACTGGAATAGTCCTTCCTGTGTAACGAATCCTGCCTTTTCCTATCTTCGATTCGTATAGGAATATACCAAATAGCAGAGTTTATGTCCAGTTGAAAAGTATTTGCAATTCCTAATCTTCATAACTAGGTCTTCAGTTAACGGAAACCGTTGAGCTTGAGGTATTACTATTTTATTCAAGTCTCTGAAGTCTATACACAGTCGAGATTTTTTGTTTTTCTTTTTTTTTTAACTAAAGTAACAGATGAAAATAATGGAATGTAGGATTGTTCTATCAGCTAATTCTCTAGAAAATTTGTTATTTGTTCTTCAATTTCTTTTTTATCTTCAAAAGTGCATGTCTATCCTCGCTTTACATCTATAAACGATGCCCATGTAGTATTTGTTTTGTGTAAATACTAATTAACACTGGCAAATCAGTTTATTTATTTCAGATTTTTGGTGGTAATTTAAATGATTTATTTTTAATTTAAAGTCTTCTTCCTTTACATGTTCATTAAAATTTATTTTGTTTTATTTTTTGTGTTAAATACTGTATTTTTTAATTAAAAGTTTGTTTGTTTATTTGAAGAAATTTCTTC
>DWHP01006810.1:0-11249 GCA_018247895.1 Parnassius honrathi | reverse complement strand
GTAGTCATATGGTGTTACCAATGGGTAAAATAATCTTACTTCATCTCGTCCAGATCGCATCCTACGGAGACTGGTACACATTACATATGTGTACAGGAGGAAGGAGGAGGAGGAGGTACAAGCAGAGTTGAAAATGCAAAACCACCTGCAAAGCATGGCAATTATACTATCGAAAATTTACCCCGTTACAGGGAAATCTCCAACAGGAGTGTATACAGAATGATGAGAATGATTATAATGCCGAATAAAAAATAAATAATTCTCGTTATTATGTTAAAAATATTCTCAGTTTTGTTGAGAAATCCTATCACCATTATCATTATTTCGGCCTCTCACAGGACCAGTTCTGAAAATAGACTTCCACCTAAGATTGTGACAAGACAAAGTTCTGAACGACCTATATCCTGCGGATGAATGCATGAGAATAATAACACTCCAACTAAAGGCCTTCCATCAAATGACTCTATATTTCACTTTGCCGTGTCAAACGAAACGTCCGATCGATGAGCAAAAGTCAAATATAGAACCAATAGATATAGGTATCATTGAGGTATTTCCTGACGTAAATTGGAACAATCCGAGTGCTAAAAATATTAATTCAGTCACGGTTGGCAGTGGAACATTCATAAATAACATCAAGTACTTACCTATTGATTATTAACTCATTAGTATAAATTAAAATAGATTTTTAAATGAAAAGAAATTAAATTAACAAATGCTAAAAAGGGAAGATAGCGGCCGGTAATGTTACATCAATATTAAAAACTAATTGGTATTAGAAAATATAATCATTACCAGGTAGTCACTTTTGAAATCAAAATTTAAATAAAGAAGGGATAAATAAAACTAACTGAGCAGTTTTAGGGAATCCATAGGTATTTTAATGTATTTGGCGTCATAACCATCTCTTTACGCCTGCCGTAAAATACCCAAATCGTAGTGGTTTCTTATATTATTTACATATAACATTACATATTGAGTAAAACTAATTTTACGGATTTTATCGTATTGTCGATATTCGGAACCATGGAGTGAACCCCTGGTGTGAGTCTCCTACGAACATGGATGCTGGAGAGCACCCAACAGCAGCGCAACATTAAAATCCGGAAAAGTAGTTTCATTCAATTCCGAGATCAGAACGGGTAGCAACGGTAAAGCTGCAAGAAGTCTTGTAGATATCGTAAGATCATCAATCTGCTCGCAATATGTGGTCGTTGAATATAATCCTCCCTACAAAAATCAAACAGTGCACTTATATCGGAAGATGATCAAGAAGAAGATTAAAATTATAACAAAAAATTAAATAATGTCTAGTGATATTCCAATGGCTACAATGCGGAAGAATTAAAAGTAATGAACCTACATCGGATGCTAGGGCATATTTCGTTTGGATGGTATATTCTTACCGCAAAACTAAAGCCGGGTCCAGACGAGTGTAACGCGTAATGTAAGATTACGTGTAATTTAGCGTCAACATTATGGACGCCACACGAACTCAATGCGAATTTAATACGCGAATCCATTTCAAGAGCTTTTTCCACTCAGTTACTACGAACATGCCGAATAGGAAGGTTGTGATAGCTGGTGCTACTTTTATTTGCATGTATTTACTAACTGAAGACCGGAAACGTTTGGAACGTCGGTGGTAGAAAACTAAATTGTATAACAGAAGATCTTCTTTACTTGTGGAACTAAAATCTTAGCAAATTAGTGGCAATAAAGTAAGTGGATATAAAAACTTTATCCGGATGTCGCCTACTGATTTTGAATATTTATTAACAATCATTGCGCCTAAATTATCAAGAAAAGATACTATAAAGACGAGACCTCGCATTCGCTTTATATATTTTTTAAGTGCTTAGAGGAAAAATAATAGTGACATATTGGGGCGGATTGGGCTGTGTGTTCCAGACGGGTACGTATGGACACGGCGGAGCCCGCGGCTGCTCTCCGTGCCGCGCGCCCGCACCAACTTACTAGACAAAGCACCTTTAACGCGAACGTTACCCATTCTTAACAGAATGGCTGAAGACACTGACCTATTCTGTTGCTCCTTGTGTGAATTTACTAGGTTAGGATTGTTTACAATTTGTTATAGTTAATTTCTACATTTTTGTTATGCATAAAAAGAACTACACTGTCGCATTAGGTTATTCCTGTCATGATAGTTGTTAGTTTCAATAAATAAACAAATAAATAAAGCACGGTGAGCAATATTAAACATAGTGAAAAGTGGGCTTTAGAGTATAAAGAAACAAGCTATGTTTTCTTTACGTACCTACTATTAAGTAAGTATTAGATGGAAAAAAAAACTTCTGGTAGATCCAAATCGCTTATGTTATACGTCATTTTTTTAAAGTATTTTAAATACATACAAGTTTTTGAAAAAAAAACTTATAATTTTCGGATAATTTTATGTCAAACGTCAAATAAGAAGTTTAGAAAATTCAAAAGTGCACCACTCATAATGCTTATGTGATCGCGACAAAATGTAGAAAAAAATTCTCTATCAACAATAGAACATATTTTTTTAATATTTCTATGTTATTATTATCGAGATTCAAAATTATTTTTCTTATAATTAGTGGAATAAACTTAACAGAACTATCTTAAAACGATCAGAAATCATTTTAATATTACTTTAATTTTAAAGTATTTGTATGTACTCAGGCATTATCGCAAAACTAGTTTTTTTACCTGACTCTGACTGACTTAATATTTTTTTCTCATCAATTTACGTGGTACACTCAAGTTTTAAGGTATACAAAAAGTATTCTAGATACTATTAATATTTATTTTACACCTTTTCAACATATTCTCTATCATGCTCTATACAATGTTCCATTCTCCTAAACCAACTCTGAAAACACTTCTGCCAGTCTTGATGCGACAACCACGGCTTCTTCGGCGCTTGAAAAAACTTGCCTTTTATTTTTTCTTTGACTCTTGGGAACAAATGAAATCGCAAGGAACTAAGTCAGGGGCTTAGAGTTTCAACACCAGGTTCCTTAATAAATGCTTTTGTTCTAAGGGAGGTGTGTGATGAGGCGTTTCATGATGCAGCATGATTCCCCGAGGCCCCGGTCTTTGGTGTTCTCTACCACATAGCTTGAAAAGCTTTGGGTAATGCAACTGTAGTACACCATTCAGATTTAAATGACCTACAATTTTCCAGTATTGACGTCGACAAATGTCCGCTCCGCAAAAAATTAGCCACCATTTTTTTGCCGACGTTGCAAGGTCTTTGCAATTTTGTCGGTAACTGTCCTTTCGAGTAGACCCATACCGATGATTGCCTTTTATTTTCTGAATCATTCATTCATTGATAGATCCATGTTTCGTCACCAGTAACAATTTCTGGAACACGAGTCTGTTTTTCGCTTTCGGAGAGCAAACGAGGGATCCATCGACAACAAAGCTTCCTCACTCCAAGATATTGATGTAGGATGGTATGAATGCTCCCCGAACTATGCCTACAATCTTTTCGATTTCCGTATATGTGATTCGTGGGTCTTCTCGCACCAACATTTCAGTAGTCCATACATTTTCTGCCGTTACTGATGTTGCGGGGCCCTTGTTCTTTGGTCGTCTTTAAGTTTAATTTTACTACTTTTGAATTCAGCAAACCACCTATAAATTGTTGCGCGTAATGGAGCTGAGTTTCCTAATGCTGATTGTTACCGTTGTATACTTAATTGTTCGGTTAAACCAAATTTAAAATCATAATAGATCATAGCGCGCAAATGTTCACGATTAAAATCCATCGTTTTAAATGAAAGGCGCGGGAAGCGTTGCAGGAAAATTAATTGAATTTTGTTTTTTTTTAAATGTTGAGCAATAGGCTTATGGAGATCTATTTTTAAATAAATTTGTTTTTATAAACATATACCACGGGTGCGTTCTATTTTTAAATTTCGAGCATCTCAAAACTTATTGAACGGCCTACGTATTCTGTGAGAGCGTGGTCGTTCCTCGGTCGAACCGACCATTCGTGTTGCAAACGTAATTTAGCTGCAGCCATGTTAACTAAAATGTAAAGTATTGAATTTGCTTGCAAGTATCAAATATTGCGGAGTGTGTCGGCCCTGCTAAGAAACTTTTTTCGTGACGAAGACTCTTTTTAAAACTCGAGACTCAATAAACAACATGTTTTCATAAGATCGTTATTGTATGAGTAATGTTCGATAGTATCGTTAAAGGCAAGCAGTCAAGTCGATGTTTTCTGCAAATCAAACATACATTAACAAAATGCAAACAAAATTTAAAAAAGTAAATTATTTGGTTAACACCATCCCAAATTTTAAGTAGTCGCGCTCCATCTTAAGAGTACCTGTGATAAATTCGTACCGTAAATCGAATTTTAACGGTAAAGGTGTGGAAGCACTTTGTCGAATGAGATTTTGCGATGAAGCCAGCGGTAGGCTTGGAAGCGACACAGTAAAGCAGCAACTTTTCGGCCGTTTGGAAAGCGCCGGGGCGTGTGTGCGTGCATACGAAGATAAATGTGCCTGTTTTAACATACACCCTAAGCACCCTGGTAGCAGCCTCGTGCTGCTTTTCTTGCGTTTTCAATGACGAAAGTAGAGTCCTCGGGGGCGACAACTCATCTGCATTTTGATTCTCTACTGAGAATGGATATATTTTATGTTTATCTTTAACCAGTTTTAAAAAGAGGAGGTTCTATGTTTGACTCACATTTTTTTTCTGTGTTTACTAATTTCTCAGGAACGGCTAAAACGAAAATTTATAAATTAGGCTTCTTTTTATTAAATAGAATATATCTTAAGAGTTGTCTATTGAAACAGATTAAAATTTATTATAAAGGTTCTACCCTAGAAAATAAAGCGAAGCTAGAAAGATAGGGGTTGAAACTTTGTTTTAATACGATTTAGATAATAATCTACTCGTACTCGAACTCGTCAGCCTGTGATAATATTTCGTCCACTCAAATGAATAAAAATAAACCTTTAATAAAAAGTACAAAACAGACAGACAGAAAAAATTCAAAAGAATAAAATAATGAAAACACAATACCTCGTGAAGTCAGCGCTGTAATTCTTTCGAAGAAAAAAAAAACACTTTTTCTTCGCACCGGCTTCACAAGCAGCTATGTGGAAAATTATGTGATTTCTGTTTTCAGTTTTAGAAACCGTTTTTACTTTTTATTTAAAAATTTCAAATTTTTGATTGGTAATTTTGAAATCGCGGCGGATTCTTTGTTAGAAGTTCTACCACAGGACAACAGAATTACCCTTAGATGGACTATAAGTTCGTTTATCACAAAAATAATATAAAAAAAACAAACGTTGCGCCTTCAAAAATCAGTACAATATAATTACTCCCACTTATATTTTATAGTCTATTCCCATTACAAATGAACACGCCGTGTAGTGACGGCGTAATGAATCCACTGCCCGATAGCAATTAATGGATAACATCAGCAGCGACATAATAAAAAACTACGGCAACCTATCCGCCTGCCAGGTATGGCAACTGTGGTAAGTACCCACTGGTAAGGCGAACATGAGGCCTGTGTACAGCTGTGCACTTTTAATGGCCTGTAATGTACGAATAAATAAATTAGTGAACAACCGCCAGCACCTTTTAAAGTAAACAAACGACTCTTACACAATAGTTACTTTCGTATTTCCAAACACAGAATTATTTTTTCAAGGTGCCAGCAAAATAATTTAATTACTTTATTAGTCTATTTCCGTAAACTGTACAATTCATTCAAATAACGCATTAATTTAAAATAGTCTTCAATTACCGGTACCTGAACTAGGATAAACCTGTAACTCAGGTAAAAATAACAGTGCTGTGGCAATTTTGCAGTTAACTCATGCGGAGTCGATGACCGTTTTGTTGATGCAGTAAAATATTAATAAGATTTTTATTTATTTTTACCTTGTGTTAAATTTATTTTGATTGTTCTGAATTTTGGTGCGGCCAGGAATAAATTTATTTTCTTTCTTCCTTGCGATTTTTATTTTAAAATGCATTCAAGAAGATAACAAATAATGTCTTAATAAAGCGTAATATAATAATCGTTTTGAAACAAAAATATTCTCTACTATACGAAACGTAACCGGGTCGGTGACATCATCAACTCGTATTTCCAGCACACACAAGATTAACACTCCAGTAAACGCCTTGCAGGGAAACTGAAATACTTTATGAACCGAACCATTTTCTAAACCTACAACATTGTTACAGTGAGTAGTTTATTTCTACGTTCATTCAACTTTGTTCTAATTATTTGTTTCGTTCAGAATATTATTAAAATTTGATGAATAAAAGTTCACCTAAAAAGTAATGTGCTCGATTCAGGATGTAATAACTTACTCTACTAATCTAGACTAATCAAACTAGACTAATCACTTGAGTCTTGTTGGTCTAGTGGTTGTTAACGCGGCTGCTGATCATGAAGTCCCGGGTCTCAATCCAGGACCTGGCCAAAATAGAAGACTAGCCTACTGCACAGAACAGGATTACAGCACTGAGTAAGGATCTTTACTCAAGTGATTATAGAGCCCAAGTGTATGCTCAAGCACACGTGCTCTATCATAGTCAGATGGGAAGGTAATTCGACACAACCGGAGGGAGATCAGGCACATGACCGACAGCTTAATGTACTTTCCGTGGCACGGGAGTGAATGAAACATTGCCAAATTCTTGACACCAGGCTGCTGCTGAGAGTTTGTTTACAAGAAATTCTATAACTGTTTTAGGCTCGACCACGGATTCAAACCCGGGGCCTCAATGTCAGCAATCGCGTTTACGACCACTAGACAAACGACGCAGTTATGATAAATATAATAATAAAATAAAGATATTTCTATCTCCAATAGGTATTATAAATAATAAAATATAACGTTAATAAAAGTATTTGATTACGTCTACAAACATAATATTGCTAGTGAAACCAGTCTCGCAGAAATTGTGGCGCAGTGGCGTGGCGTCTGCTGCGAGCTGCAGTCAGTTTAATATTTATTGTGGACGCGTGCTTACACAGAGCCCTACAGGTAAGTGTATTTTGCTTGTATGGCAATACTAACAGGTGACCTTATTTTTACTATTCCCTTTTACCCGTTCATACATTAATATCTGACCGATTGAGTCTGAATATACCGGGCTATTCTGGTCTTCTCTAATATCCCACTTGCCAGTTTTTTGTTCGATAAGTAATATCATGAGTAAATATACACCATAGTCTAATTAAAGACAAGCAGAGCCCTTTATAGAAGTACCTACATAATTGTAACAAAAAAGCCCAGAGAAACAGATGTTAAGTGGGTGCTGTAGCCGAAAGACATCTACATCTATCCTCTATTAAGAATCAGAAGACGTTACATTATGTGTCTCCCCCCCAGCAGCGAATTAAAGTTCACTGCTGAACATAGCCCTCTACATATATTTGCAATAGTCACCACGCTTTGCAAGAGGGTTGGCAACCGCAGTTTTTTAATTTTCCGCTGCTCATCTCCAGACTTGTCTCCCTCTGTCGCTTCTTACGACACCCACGGGATAATACGGGGTAATGGATGTTCTTTTACCGCTTTACACGGTCACCCCTGAGTACTCAGATGAAATACCTTGGTAGGTACCAGTAAAATAAGTCTCCGGTGTTGCGTGCTTCCTACTACGAAACACAGCAGAATTATGCTGCTATTGTACGCTTGTTGAGGCCAAATCGTAACAACTTAAAACTTGCAAAACGCTCGTCTCGGGCGATAAACCTGTTTGACCCCATGTTTTGACAATTGACGGCGGCCGTGGAGTTTACTCTGTAACAGTCTATTGTCCGCGACGGCCGTGCCGGTTAGATGTCCGGAAGTTACGTTAGAATCGTTAGGTCGGCCCACTGGAGTGATTGCATCTTGTGGAGCAGGGCAACGCATGTGGGTGTGGCCGATTACATCGGTGAAGTCAGGTTACATTACACACCTTCTTACACTACTCACACATATCATTTACTTACCCCTGACGGTACCTAGTGGTCGACACTACCTCCGGAACTCGGTAAGTTTGTCTTTGCTTATACAGCCATTACATAATAATTACCCATAGGCCATTTGGGCCCGAACCCTCTGGTTGCCCGTCGAGTTGGGTAACTGATGGGCCCCAGCCCAGTCGACTTCTGTCGGAGCAACTGAGGGCCGTAATATTCATCTGTAGCAGAGCGTGGGTGATTGTTTCTCCAATCACGCCCGGCCGTAATATAATTTTTTTTTTGTTTTGTAAGCGTATCGGTGGGTAGAACCACGCTCGTTAGGCTGCGCAAGCAGGAGAGTAGTTAAGGGTTAGTTACCTACGCGTCAGATATTTCGGGTAATCAACTGATTAAATTGCAGAGGGTTCGGTCTCCTGAGCGAGGCATCTTTGCTGACCGACTGTAGTGTGTACTTGCCGTGTAGTGTAATTGTATTTAATTTAATTTAATAGTAATTTGTATTTAGTAGTTATGCCATCGCACAAGCCACCGGCGCTTCGCCGGAGGCGTAGCTGAGCAGGGCCGCGAATGCCCATACCTTGATAGGGCGACCCGATCGGGTCTATAGTTTAGAGAAGCGGCCCAAGCAGGTCATGGCCCGAAGGGCCGTATTTGAGGAGGCTTGCACTGAGCTTTTGGCGTCGGATGCGGACCAGGAAGTCCTAGACTCCTGCCTAACGGACTACGAGCAATTCTTTTTGTTCACGGACGACTTGATCGAAGCGGGGGCCAAGTACACTAATGGAGCGCGTCAAGCTCGGCTGAGTGGTCTGCCCGAGTCCCCTCGGAAGCAGCCTACTCAGCCGGAGTTTTTGGGACGACTCGCAACTCTGGACGTGCCAAGGTTCTCCGGGGTCCTCCGACTGGCTGACATTTTTGTTAGCCTTTTTGATAGCTGAGTGGACACTCGGAGGGACTTGACACCGAGCCAGAAGATGGCGTACCTCCTGGCCTCTTCGGAGGGGGAGGCCCTGGGCGTCGTCGGTCATTTGAAATTGTCGGACGACGCCTACCAGGCCGCCCGGGACCTCCTCGTAGGAAGGTACGCCAACGTCCGGCGAATTGCGGACGACTACGTTAGGCATCACCCGCAGCTTAGAGACCGGGCCAGACTACGTCCGGACATCGTAAATCCAGTCGTGGTAGCCCGTAATTCGTTGAGACGGCTGGATTTACCGGTGGACGAATAGTCCTTCTTGTTGCTCCACATCGTGCTGTCCCGCCTGCCTCTCGATCTTCGGATCCATTTTGAGGAAAGGTACGGCGGGGACGGCGCCTCCTATATTCTGCCCTTCAGGGACCTGTTGCGGTTTTTGGAGGAGCAGTGCCGTCATATTGAGAACGCAGCGGGCACCGTTGACGACCTACGGGCAGTCAACCAAGCCGTGCCCAGGGAAAGGCAAAATCCACCGGGCAAGTCGTCGCCAACCCCGCTAAGACCGAGCGGAGCTCCCGCGGGAGGGTGCCACCCCCTACCATTTTATAGCGGCCTAGCGGCCAGCGAGGCGCTCCTCTGCTCCTATTGTCGAGCATCCGATCACCAGGTGACATTGTGCCCGAAGCTATTGGGTAAGCCGGTCCCAGCGAGGCGAACCATCGCCAAGGAGCGCCGCTGATGCTATTCGTGCTTGAAAAGGCACCTCCAACGAGACTGCCCGCACCAGCGGCCCTGTCCGCACTGCCAGGGCAATCACAATGCCGTTTTGTGCCTGGGTGCGAACGGTGCTTCCTCTCGCGGCTCTGCCGGGCCCTCAACTCCCAAGGGCGAGGGCGCTCAGCCACGCCATCTGTCGGGCGACGCTCGGCGCTCCCCTACCGGCCACTGTGCCCCTGGGTTTTAAGGGGGTCGCTCCCTCGAACAGTCGGGGGTCGTCCCCCCAGTGGCGGGGGGGGTCGTCGCACCCCCTCAGCGTGTTGAGACGTACTTTACGGCCACTCAGCGGTCAGCTAGATCTTTCTCACCCCGTTAGCTGAGTAGCAGCGACTGGAGTATCACCTTCCCCCTTCTTGGTCGGTACCGGTACTACGGGTTCCTGCGACTTCGAATCTGTCCCGGGCCTCAAGGCCGAGGTTCCCTGAAGCTCCCCAGGTTGGCCCGTTCGGTGATTTCCAACCCCGGTTCATTGAGTTGCCGCCGGAATGCCGCTATCGGAACCCCCGGTTCGAGTGCCGGTCCGATGGAGGCAGCTCCAGCTAGTTAGCGGCCGCCCTAGATCCCACCACGGCCGCCTCCACTGATCCTTTGAGCCGTCAGCAGTTTACTTGTCAAACTGTTCTATTGCTGACGGCCTCAGTGAAGGTGTACAACCCGAGTGGCGATTGTTTAACGGTTCGCGGTATATTGGATTCGGGTTCACAACACTGTGTGGCCTCCACTTGGTTGGTGGGAAGACTAGGGCTCCCGTGGAGCTCTGAATCACGTCCAATGGTAGGTATCGGAGGAGTCGAGCCTCCTGCTCCTAGGGGACAAGCGGAGTTGATGTTTGGCCCTGCCAGCGAACACCTTCATATTCTAGTTAAAGTAAATGTCCTCAATGACATTGTAGATTTTCTCCATAACGCCCATACAAATGACGGCGCGGTTCATTGTGCATCGTGTTAGAGACCGGCAGACCCTCCATGGTCCCAACGTGTGTCTATAGATTTGTTGCTGGGTGCCGACGCGCGAGGTTCATCTTGTTAGGCGAGATACGAGCCCTACAGCCCGATGGCTTGTCGGCCACGTCCACTGTATTTGGGCACAGTTTCTTTGGACCGGCTCTGTGGTCTCCACCTCTCAGACCGCCGACCCGCTCTCTGTAGTGAGCGCGTTCCTTTCGGACGTCATCCAGCGGTTCTGAGAAATTGAGGAGCCACCACACGCGTCTCGAGTCAACCCTCTGGACCGTGAGTGCGTGTTTGCGCCCGATTGAAAACCAGTTGATAGCGGGGCACGTGGGGAAATTTGTGTCGCAAATTGCGGCCGCGCCGCTCAGTTAGTTAGTTGGTTTGAAGCTGCCCAGGCAGCGCCGCGTCTGTAGCTAATTGCGCTCGCGACTGAACCTCGAGTTAAATCGAAATCGTATAAACGCTTGACGGCCACCATTGTTTTAGTTTAGTTTCGTTAATATACTTGATAACAAGGCCTTTCTTTAAGATTGAATGATTGATTTAACTTTGCTTGTTATTAATTTGTGTCAAGGGATTGTTTAGGCGGCATTTTAATATCGAACTAAATAATTTGAACTGTAATTGACATTGAGGTGTAACTTACGTG